>JAMZAV010001745.1:0-117202 GCA_024449915.1 Sweltsa coloradensis
CATACTATGCAGTAAGGATGATTTTCGCTGGTTTTCCGTAGCGTTACTATGAAACGATATCATTAAGAAATAGAATGAATTTGCTACACAAAGTTGCCTATCAAATTCAACAACTTTGAACGCCGATTGCTATTAATCTGCAATGTAATCCATGAGTCGAAAATTGTTGTCTAAAACAGTCAAATAAGGTCGCACTATTTTCTTTAGGAAACAGGCGCGGAGCATTACAGGAGTGGCATTACCGGAGTTGAAAAAGTCACGTGATATGCAGGCCCCCTAACAAAGAAACACACCCTGACGCCCGTCTGACAGACGTGGTAGTATGGCGAGGCACGGGTGGCGCACCCGTCTGGCAGACAAGGTAGTATGGCAAGTGGTTAACACGATTCCGGCTAAACCAATACTCCAATTGCTATGAAATTTTCTGGAGGGCTTCGAAATCTCTGAACTTAGAACTGCCACGTTTTTGAGCGCAATCGAAAAATTATTTCTCATAAAAATAGCAATTTTACGATTTTTTTTTCGATTTTTAAAAACTTTTTTCGACTTAAAACATCTACATGCTTTATCCGATTGTAATGATATTTTTACAGAACCTTAATTTTATGAATTGATATATTCGTGTGAAATTTGAGCGGATTCGAAATTTTTTTTCTCATGATAATCGCAATTTTACAATTTTTTTGATTTTTAAAATTTCTTTGACTTTTAACACCGACATGCTTTATCCGATTGTAATTATTTTTTCTCAGAACCTTAATTTTATAAAATAATATATTTGTGTGAAATTTGAGCGTAGGCCTAATCGAAAATTATTTCTCATGAAAATCGCAATTTTACGCTTTTTTTGTTTAAAAAAAATTACGCTCATCCAACAATGCGCATGAAAAAGCGTTTGCGAAGCTTCCTAGTGTTCTAAAACATCACAACTCTTAACTAACCAGTGCCCGCTTGTTATTCCAGCAAAGCCGCAAGATGGGACTGGAACACGGACAGGACGAGATAAGGCAGATCGGAGAGGAGCTGTGGCCGATGTTTGCCTACAAGGGCTTCCTAGTTGCGAGTGCTGTCCGTCAGTTGAGACGCGAGATTGAGGAGGAAGACGAGAAAACCAAGGTGAATGCTAAGTTCTTCAGTCAATCTTAGCCGGAGGTCGTTCAATGGGATATACCCGTCATTAAGCTGTACTTCGTAGTAGCAACAACCTTGTTTCAAGGTTCCCCAACTCTGCTAGGAGATTTATACTGGACCTTGGCCTCAAGTAAAAGAATACTCAGACAGCATTTGAGGCACAGACGCCATTGTAATGTACACGGAGACTCCTAGACACTTTTTGAAAATTATTTAATATTGTAGATAAATCTATTCAGATCCATTACAACAATCCAGATGTTATGAAGTTAACGGTCTTGGTAGCTTAGGGGTAAATCACCCAACTGTCTATCGGGACACCAGAATTGGATAACCCGCTGAAATGGATTTTGTAATTTCTAAATTGATTTCCATTTAATAAAAAAAATGTTTGGATTTATTTTATTTTATCGGTAGGTACGGTACTTGTTTCTGAGTAATAAATAATTGTTGCTATTGTTGACAAACCGTGAAATGGGAATCTATCTAATCTGTTAAATTGTTGCAGGGATCTGAACAGCTTAATGTCAACGAGGTAGCCTCACATGAAGATCAGAATCAGCTTGAGCTGCAGAACCACATCGCGAAAGTATTCAGAGCCTCTTGACGACTGAACGCAAAGAGTCCGATATTCCAGTACCAACAATATGACAAACTGTTGCAGTCTTCTCTGCGTGCACCAATGGAATAATCATTACAAAAACTAAAAACCCTGTTCAAGTTCCGATACTTACAATAAAGTTGCAACCAAGGCCGAACTATGAAGTGATTATTTACTTGACGAATTATGTACGGTGTACTTTAAACAAGTTTTATAAATTTGTACAATAGTAGTAACTAAGGTTGCCCATCGATATCGATACGCACAATTAATTTCGTATCGATATTTGTTTTCTACATCGCAATATTTTTAAGTACCAAAATTGAGTTAAAAACGCGTAAAAAATGAAGAAATTTGGTTTTGAGTAGCTTCGGCATCGAGTGATTCTGCAGTATCCATTTGACATCGCGTCGTTTGCTGCCTAGAGTGCACACGGCACGGCTCGAACTAGCGTCATACAGTGTCGTGGCGATGGGAAGACGCACATGTTGGGGGAACTGCCATGGAAACTATATTTAAAAATTGGAGGGAAAATATCGATATTTATCGATATCGCTTGGCCATTTTTTTTCGATATCGATAATGGATTTTCATATCGTTGGGCATCCCTAGTAGTAACTATAATAAATAAAATTATACATATAAATATTTATAGTAATAAATTATAATTTTAAAAACTATAGTAAATTGGAAAGTACTTATCAATCTATCATTTAACTTGTCTAGAACATTTCTGTTGAAGCATATCAGATAGCAGCTCTTCTAAAACAGAAGTAGTCAATATATTCTATAAAGTGGATGGTACGTAGTGTTAAAAGGGTCTAAGACTCTACGTAACTAGTACAAGGTTCTTCTTTCATTGTGAGAGCTCAACAGATGCAAGAAACGGAAACAACTCAGTGCACACACAGATAGGACTGTGCGGGTAAGCTTTTGACAGTCGGGTACGGTTCGGATTCAAGTACTAAACTAGTTACGGTTGTTGGGTCAGGTAGAGTAGAGAAAGACGCCCGTTATACTACTCCATGCTAAACAGATAGTAGTACTATTAAATTTTACTTGTAAGAATCTTACATTGTTAATTCCACCCAATTAATTTTCTATCTTAGGTATGTGATTTATATTTTGTGTACCTTTTTTTGACTATTGGGTGGGCCCCCAAATACCCAACCAGAAATTTTGGATATACACACACCTATACTTACAAAACCAGAAAACACAACAAAGAAAAATAAGATTGGCCTACACAAACTAGCTACAAGCACTACAGAGAAACACCAAATACTGTAAGAGGAACAGCTTCACAATTTAATATGGTCTACTCGGACTGCCCACATTTAACACAGGCGGCGGTGGCAAAGAAAACCCTAAGGTAGGTAAGGCCTGGAACTAATAGACGGATTTCAAAATCACCAGCGTCCTCTATATTACGTCCGTTTGTTTTTTGTTTGTTAGCCTTCTTTGGTACACTTGTGCGTCCACCCACCATTGTGGTGAACAAGTATTTGAAGTTGCGCAAAGCATTACGGGAGAAAGGGCATTTACACACTAAATAACATATACTCGGGTGTGTCTAGAACGCGTTTCCAACACAGTCTGTACAGTCCACCACAATCCCAAGTATATGACATTTAGCATGTAAATGCCCTTTCTTCCATAATGCTTTGCAACGGAACGCACATGCGCAACTAACTCTGAAAATGGTCTTTTGCCATTGCATTGTTGCCATGAGATAAAGAAGTTGAACTTCTTTGTCGATTAGAGAGATGTTAGTAGCGCAAGTGGCGCGGCGGTGAGTTGGCCTGGAACTTCATAGAATTCTTCGTCATTTGTTTTCGCCCATATTTCCCTTTCAGTCGACCGTATTAATACTTAATAGTGAAGATTATTCCTATTACTGTACTTGGTAACACGGTGAGTAACTAAGTAATACGTGCAGTATCCATACAGGAGCACCAACCTTTCAGCGAACAAGGACAAGGGTAATGTTTCCATACGGTAGCTTGCGGGAGAAAGAGAAACACAACGTGAATACATTATTCATCAATACGTTAGGCTAGAGAGTGATCCTTTACAAGTTAATGAACTTCCCTCTATATGTGTTAGGTACAGCCACTGACATGAATCAAGCAGCAGATGTACGGACATAAGTACCATTCATCTGTAACTCCCCACTAGCTACTGTCCTTGTAAGTTATAACTACTTAATTCTGGATGTAAATAGGTTATTTCTGCAGGGGAGTGGCCCAATAATATTAGTTTTTTAAAGATTAATAATATGGTTTTACTGAAATGGTTAGAAAGTGAAAATGGTTAATATGTCAAATTTAAGGTGTTTGTGATATTACGTCCTTGAACAATGGAGTTCTTTTATAAACTTACAAAACATGATTGTGTCAACTACATAAAACTTGAGATATGTTGGCTATAGTACAACAAATCTCACCTTTCCGGTTCCAAAGCGACGTATTGCTCTGCGTGACGAGCCTACAGTAGCCGTCAATCAGGTCCGCCAAGCTCTCTGCCACCTCGAGCGAGACGCACGTCAACGTGAGTGTCTCGGACGTTCCCGCCACCCTGAGTTGCACCACCGCCTTGCGATGAGTGTCGCAGTCTGAGACGAGGGTCTGTATCGCCTGGATCCGGTCAAACTCCGCCATGCGAGTCGGCTGGAACCACAAAACGTTGCTCTACTAGAGTCGGACCAGGACGCGAGGCAAGGAGGCGCGCGCGCGCTCGCTTGCCTTCAGACGGTTAAAAAGCTCAATGTAAAACATCAGTGCTGTCAGTAAGGTTAGGTTGTCATCACAGGCAATGTTATAAAACACTCAAAAATGCAAAGTTGCAAATATAACAAGGAGAATATAAATACGTACCAAATAATTATTATATCACTTAATACCAATACCATTCATAACCTTATTAACCAGTTCACTTTATTTTTTTAAACTAAGTAATAATGACAGTTGACATTTTGGTTAACGAATTGTGGAAAATGCCTACTGGCTAGTATAGATTGGAGAAGGGCCGAAAGGTTGGTAAAGAATAGAGAACATTAGCCCAGCCTGAAGGGCTGAAAGTGACATTAATAATTTTTACTCAACATGTGACCATACATGTGGCTACCTGATCGAGTTTGATATACTCGTTGCTACTAGTGTCAGCAAGCTAAGAAAAACCCTTCAAAACCAAGAAAATAAATGGAGACAGTACAGTTTAATTCCCAGGCAATAACCTTCACGCCAGTTGATTCCCCACCCAACGTCTACACTCTACATGAACCTAGTTTCCTAACCGAACTCACAAACACATTCACTGTCTTCTCCTACAATGAGAAATAGGTTCCCTCCAGATTCTAACATGTCCATGCAAACAGGCCGGTGTAAATCTAAAAACAATGCAGTTCTCAAATGATTAAATCTTATATCAGGCAGTTAGTTTCACACAATATTATATTATATAATAATATTTGTTCACACTTGGACTGGTAGCTTGAATTTCAAGAATTATCAAAACTGCAAACAATGCAGTTTTATCACACCTATTATGTATGGATATATAGAAATCAATCCAGAAATTAAAGAAACCATCTTAACGGGGTATAAAGTGGTTGTTTAAAGTTCTGCTTAAATACTGGTTTTGTATTAAGAAAGAGAAAATCAAAAGGAGTAAAAGCTTACATTACATTTTTTTAGGCAGCTGTTAAAAGAACAAAGATACATAAATACGTACACTACGTATGTTAGTACTAGGAAAACACCAAAGTCGTTGTTAGACGAGTGAGCGTGTCATGTGTTGAGTACCAGGGAACATATAAGGACATATAAGAACATAGGCCTATAAGGTATAATTTATAAATGATAGGGTCTTGAGATTAGTATGTGTAAAAACGCGTCAACTGTAAGGCCATAATGCGCCACTCTAGCCTATGATAGGCTCGGGAGGAAAGAACCATGCGTAGGGGGAGGAAAGGGAATGTTACCGGGTACTCAACACATGGCTTGCTCACTCGTCTAACAACGACACTTAAATGTTTTCCTAATTATGAATAATTATTTAGGATAAAGACTTAAGAGGGTGCGCTGAGCTTGGCTCAACTCAAATGCGCGCAAACAGGTGTTGATGATTTCTGCTGAACGGTTGGTAATATCACTACCAAATTTTGAGTGGATGTTAATAAAGTACTTTTATATTGATATCCGTAATTGGTTGCACAAAATAAGCCTTAAAGATCCATTGCGAGACATAAGTCCAAAACATGAAAAAATGGGAAATCCAAAACATAGATTACAATTCTGGAAATTCCCACCAAACCGTTTATCTAACAATAAAACCAAATTAACCTGCGCGTTCACATTGATTTAAACGTTGTTATCCATTATGCAAATTTGAGTTAAAAAAATCTGTACGCTTGGAATAAATTCCCAAAGTTGACCAAAATTTAGTAAATTTTGGTGATTTTACTAAATTTTAATTCAAAATCAATTAATTAATATAGGAATACGCATAATGAATAACATAGATTTATTCTTGATAAACGTTAGTGTGAAATTTGATAATGGTGTGATAAACCGTTTACCCGGAAAAATCAGAAAGCTGAGCGCTTAAACTCGCCTCCGTTCTAGCCTCAGCATACCCTCTTAAGATCAGTAGAAAAATAAACAAAATGTATAGTTGTTACTATAAGAATAAATTATATAGACATTGGACATGAATGAGCCACGAGAGTGTTTTTTACCACTTGAATATCACATGCAGCAGTTTCTTTTTGGGTTTAGTCCATTTATTTATTTGTTAGATACTATATTGGCCTACATTTATTTAAATATGCATTTCACTTTTTGAACCTTGTAACGGTCATAAGTGTTAACTGAAAGGGTGGGGGTGGATTGGCTGGTTAATCTACAACCACCATTATAATTAATGTTTATAACCGTTACAAGTTTCAAAAAGTTAAATGCACATTTAAATTAATGTAGGCCGATATAGTAACTAACAAATAAATAAATTGACTAAATGCAGAAAGTAAATGCTGCATGTGATATTCAACTGGTAAAAAAGACTCCCATATGGCTCATTCAGGTCAAAAGCTAATAATATCAATAGTAATGCAAATAATTTAGATGTGCGCATATTATGGCTTTAACTGGGAATAGGATAGACGTTAAAGAAAGAAAGAAAGAGAGAAATAAATAAATGTTATAGCCGATCCTTGCAGGTTGTAGCCTCTGAAGATACAGAGGAAGTATGGGCTGTACGGCTCTACCTAAGCAACCGTTTTTGCCACCATAACCGGTTACGCTTGTAATGAATGTAATGTATGTAATGTAATAGGGTTTTGAGTTTAGTTGGTATAAGGGCAAGTCAACTGTAAGGCCATAATGCACCACTCTAGCCTATGATAGGCTAGGAGAGGCCTTAGGTAGGGGGAAGAAAGGGAATGTTCCCGGGTACTCAACACATGACTCGCTCACTCGTCTAACAACGACTTTGGTGTTTTTCTAGTCAAGTTGGCAAAGGCGCCCTTATACCCGAAATGTGGAAGACCTAGGTTCAAACCCCCGGTTGGGAAAGATTTTTTTATTTCTGGATTGTAATTAAAAAATTATAAAACATGTTTTGAAATGCATGCAATACTATGGAAAACATAGCCAGTACAAAATACGAGTAAAGATTGCAAGGTTTACTCAATCTCCCAGTGGAATTTAGGGGAACCTTGAACGAGGAATATTCAATATACCTTGGTAACTGCTACACATGTAATCACAGCCTGACAAAAATGATTCGATAAAAATGACTTCTTCAAGAACAAAATGCATTGTTAAAACTTTTAAATGTCTCGCTACCCGTTGAAAACATTTTTATTTATTGGGTTGTTACTTGTTTTATATTATATCATATTTCACGTCCTGAAGAAGAAGACAAAAAGGTCTTTGAAACGTCAACATAAGACCATGTATACCACCGCTACAAAACAACCCGATAAATAAAATTGAAATGCATTGTTGAATGAAATTAGAGATGGACTGATACCGATACTGAGAATTGGCCGATACTGGTGGTATCGGTAAAATACGTATCGGAAGATTTTGACGATACCGATACCATCTCTTCAACTTTAGTTCAGCCAATTCACATAATGTTGATAACTCAAAAGTCAAAACTTATATCTTATACATCTTAATTTCTAGGTAATTATAAATAAATAGGTATCAGAATCGGTTCGGAAAAAAGTAGTATCGGCTAACTGCCAAATGTGTCCCATTCCCTCTTAAATAATAATACACTCAATGGCATACGCAACATAATGGTAGGCCTATGTTTTGTTTCTGTCAATGGTAAATGCTCGTGGTACTCACGGCGGTGGCTCGATGCGTCATGTAGGATATCCCCAGGTCGGGTCCGATGACCAGCTCGACGGGTATCGACCAGCCCGAGCCGAGGTCGCAGATGAACCTCTCCTGGTCGAACCGGTAGTGCGCGCGGAGCAGGTCAAAGAACTTGAACATGCAGTCGAGCTCGCTGAGTGCCGAGACCTTCTTGAAGTGTTGCTGGATGAGCTTGCGCAGGGCCTTGGGCTTCATGCCGTCCAGCACCGTGCGCGGTAGGAACTTGTTGAGCCCGATCTACACAGAGAGCACAGTGACGTCAGGTGAAACTAGGGGTGCACACGGTAATCTATGCAGCTATGCTCAATGTCATTTTGATAATAATATTATTGAACAACACCTTTACTGAAAAATCTTTTCCAAAATGCGACATGTGATATGTGTATATTACTAATTACTGTAGTTAATGAAATACAGTATTTTGGACTGTACATTATTCGCATTATTATTACTTGCATTGCATTGCATTATTGCATTATTATTGCTTGCATTGCATTATTACTGCATATTTTATCATTAAAAAATAAATGAAATTAATCCCATATTTTAGGTACGTATGTGTGTACATAGTTGTCTTCCAGCAAACACTTTTTGATAACCAAAAGTTTAAAAAGTAGGTTATAAATAGCAGGTTAATACCTTTAATTGCATAATGTTGGCACCCTACTTTTTGAACTAGAAATTTAAAAATAAACCTTCTGCCTATGATTTGCAAGCTGTTGTGCCCAGAATACATAATGCTATGTTTGGCGTGTGATTACCTCTCTCTCCAAGTATTCCAAGTTGGACTTCTTGTCTAGGGCGATCTGAGGCATGTCTTTGAAGAAGTATCGTATCTCCAGACAACAGAGCTGTACAGCCACGTCCTGGTCTAGCGTAGTGTGGTCGGCACACAGGTAGTCGTTGCGCACCTGGAAACACGCGTTGCATTAGAACTAGCCTTGTGGTAGCTTGTCTAGCTCACAAGTCACATCATTCAGTTTGTCACTCAATGGACCGATAAAAGATAAAGTACAAGACCCAGTCTATTCATAAAAAATGAAACTATATAACAGGTAGTCACGTGATGAATTCTATTTATTTGTATAAAGTCTATTACAAACTTCTATACAATAGGGAACTAGCCTTCATTCCAGAAATCGAATATGTTAAAGATAACATCTAAAAAAAATAACATAAAAGTTTTTTTTTGTCTAAGGTTAATACTTTTCTCAATATTTAACGCTGAAATTTGAATCTGGCTTCCCGCCAAAAGACAACACGAAAAGTAGTGTGACGTCAGACTGCTGACCGCAGCCTAGCACAGACCCAAAGGCGCACTGCTATCTAGATATAAATGGTAGATATTCTGCCATACAGTCGGCGGTGGGTCAAACACATCCTAGCAGACAGCTGCCGTCACTGCGCCTGCTGTCATTCCTGCTATCGTTTTTTAATGATCCTTTTGATTGATTTTAAAAGAAAATGACGCTTTATAAAAGGTGTAAGGTACCAATGTGTTTAAACACCACTCTAGAAACACCGGAGAAAGTATTTATATATATGCCAAAAAAGAACTAAACAGGTGAAAATAATGGTTAAACGCAACAAGACGAGAATATGTCAAGGAGTCGTAGGGCCTCTAGCCTACCGCTGCAATTTCACTTTACCGTTGTGAATACCACTTTCATGTAAGTAAATGATATTAATTGGTCTACCTACTACTTTTTTATTTCGCAGGTTAGTTTCCTATGAGCTTCTAATTTACCTCGGATTATTATAAGCCTAGGACCTATACGTAACTCATTTTCTCGCGGGGAAATTTTCCCAAAATATGTAGTTAAAAATTTTGAATTTGTGACATTCTCCCATGCGAGAAAACGCTTCTTACGTTTAGGCCCTAGACTTATAATTCCAAGGCAAATTTTGCTGCGAGAATATTTGGCCGGAGCCTAACAGAAGCTTAAAGAAAATTCACTTGTGAATTAAAAAGCTAGTAGACCAATTAATAATATTTACTTGCATCAAAGTGGTCTTCACAACAGTAGAATGAATTTGTAGAGGGGGCGTCCTCCTCAAAACATTCTCGTGCTGCAGCTTTGAACAATTATTTTTGCCCTGTTTGTCGTTTGGTTCTTTGGCACGTGTATAAAATGATCTTCTCCGGTGTTTCTACAGTGATAGCCTTTGCCCTCTTGGTAGACCTAGGCCCTTAGGACCTAGGGCCGAGGTAGGCCTATCACTACGCCCAGGTCTAGGCGCATATTTAAATATAAAATCTAAAGCCCTGCCAAACATCAATGATATAAATGATATCATCATAATCAACCTAAAAAAACTAGGCTAAGGATACAGGGAAAAGCCTCGGCCTCGCCCTACCTAGGCTAGGGTATGTCTAGGGCATCGAAATGGACATTTTATAGAATTGGTTACCTTTAACCTAGGGCAAAGACACAGCCTAGGGCGTAGGGCGTAGCCTAGCGCAGCCTTGAATGACTGTGTACGACTACGCCAGACCATAAACCTACAAATTTTTCCCAAAAGAGAAATAACCGGGGCTCTTTCCCACCAATGAGAAATAAATCGCTTTCTAGTCAAGGTCGGGTAGACGCACTGTCAAAATCACGGGGTTCTTAAGTCATGGTCGTCATCTTTGTCATCGTTCGTGTTGTTGTCAAAATAGTCCGATTATTGATGAGCACGGTCCACTGGATTGCCTCTAGGCTTCGCTGCCGCGCACGGCCGCTCGTCGAACTTTTGTTGTTGTTGTTGTAGTATTTATTTCTTGATAAATACAAACTACAACGATGAGCGTGCTGCAAGCTACGTAACGCAGTTGAACCAACAACGAGCGTTTGCGCGGGGGTTCAAAACCCTATAACTTTGTACCCTCGTAGTTACCACGGATGATTTAAAAAAAAAATCTTTCAATTGTGAAGTTTATTTAACTGTGTTCTATAAATAATAAAAAATGAAAAACGTGAATTTGAGACCAAGGCTAGTTCCCTATTGCAGCAGCAATGAGTTTTATTAAGGGACTACAGGACTAATATTCCTAAACAGAAACCACTAATAATAACTGTTCCCTCCCACCTTCCCAGCATAATGGGATTTTAATTTCTACACAACATATTTAATTGATTTATTGGTGTGCACGTGAACAAAAAAGACAAAGTATATTAGGGTGGCCCAATTTCGGTAATACACTTATCGTTGAAACAACTGTACTAGCCGTGTTTGAAAAACCTTTCCCGTATACCAACCCATTACGAATCATTTGTAAATATCTCCCCGTTAGTAGTTAATATTAAGATATAGTCCAGCGACTCAGATAAAGAGGCGATAAGAGTGCTGACTAGGTCAAATAACACTGGGGCATAGCAGTTCTCATTGTGCTACAGCTGTGTTTTTATCTTGAAAGAGTAAGGGGAAATCACGGGTGACTTGGCAAAGCGGGTATTTAATTTTAGTCACAAATTACTAAATATTTAATCAGGGTGTGTAAGGGGTGTAAAAATGTCAGCCGTTCTAAGTATACACAAACTCATTTTGTGCAGTAGTTATCAATATTGGAACAAAAGTAATCTAGCAGCAAAGTAAACAAGTACAGTAGTAAAATTACTTTAAATTATCAAGTAGCATGTTACTTATTTGAACTAGTTTCAACAGCACCCTGTACACACCTGGTCGTAGTAGTAATAGAATGTAACGCGGTCCTTCTCGTACAAGTCCGAGAGGTTCTGAGGTAGATAGCGCACTCGGAGCTCGTAGCGCCACTCGTAATGCGGGTGTTTTCTCTCGTACTTCTCCTGGACCTATAAAAAAACAAATAGAACAACATTAATTTAGAAATGACAATGATCTTTGTAAATAAGTTTTTATAACTGAATAGGACATTAAATAAATAAATAAAATGTACAGTTTCTGGCTCTTCTAACAAAAAACAAGTAGAATCGAGTACGGTGTGTCACGGAGAGAGAGAGAGAATTAACATTTACAAAGCAGAGGTGCGCTCGTAAGCATTTAATCCCTTCCTGTGAAAATGCCCATAAAGGGTGGTTGAAGCTGTTAATGTCAAGCAAGATGCTTTCATTCCTGCACTAACCATGTAGCACAGATACCAAATGTCTGTGTAGTCCATTCACATGTAAAACAGCTCCTAGCATGTTGTTGTAGGAAAGTATTGCATTGCACATGGGCATAACCCACTTATTGACTACGTATTACAGGACGTCCAAAGCGGTTTGTTCAAAACGCTTTGAAAGGAATCGGTTTGAAATACGCACCGTATATCAAACAACCCAAACTGATTTCTAGTTTCAAAGTGGATCCAACATGGCTGCACTACAGGCCAGCCATAACCTCTTCGTCATAGAATTAATAATTATCTTCTACTAGCTTTGAGGTCGCAAGGTTGAAAATTCAATGGAAGTGAGCGAAAACGGGAAGCCTTTACTGTCAATGCTTGAAAAACAAACAACAGATCGCAGGAGGTGGCGAGATGGCGTGGGCGTGGCGTACGGAACCGCTTTGAAGTGTATATCAGGTTCAAGCCTTCGGATCGAATAATCCAACTCGCTTCCCTAAAGTGAATTGGATCGGAATCGCTTTGGGTCAAATTCGATATGTATATCAGACTCGGCAATCGTTTTGAACCAAAGTGCTTTCGTTTAATGTGAATTAAACCTGCTGTAATACGTAGTCATTGTAATCTTCTCTAATAATTAATTACATATTCCTTATTGTTGGGACATTTCCTATACAGCTGCTCTAATCCAATTCCAATTCCACCTGACATTAGATTAAACAAACTTTTGCACATTAATACTTGATTTCGTAATTAATGCCACAATCGGTTGTTTCTTCAAAATAAGATCAACCATTTGCTACTATAGATACCAATTTATCCCAGATTCTCCACTGAATCCTTCTTTAGTCTGTTTTGAAGCAAATTTCAAAGGAATTTACCAATTTTGTCATAAACTTTACAGTGAAATAAATTACTGCAAGGGGTAGTTTATGTAAATATGTATGTAGTGAATTCCCTGTAAAGCCCCATACGGGATAGTCACTATCAGGATTGGGATTGCCATTGCAGGCGCATGCTTTCCTACAACTTGTGTCGATGAGTGCGGTTTAGTTGAAAACGGAGCACCTTCAACTAAACAAGTAATTTTTTTTCAACAATTAACCAACTACAATCTAGATCACGACAATTGTGTTTCAGGATATAAAGCTAATTGCTCTGTCATTTCCACACGTAAATACCAGTACTCTCAGAGAAGAATGTAAACTAATTTGACATGGTTCAATAAACACCAATGTGGCCCGCCCCATTACATGCGTGCGACTTGCGGCAGTGTTCTCCGTTTTAGAGGCGTTCTGTACATAAGGCTCTTTTCTCGTCGATAGCCGTGAGGAACACCTTCTCCCCAAGGCTTATGGCCTCGCCTCCTAGCGCCGTCAACTATTCTCTACATTCTACAAATCACTCGCAGCACACGCATATACACTTGTCACCTGCATTCAACCAATTCAACTTCGACTCAACCGTTTTGACCAGGGATTTTGTGGCTTTGGAAGATCTAGAATTTATTTTATTTCTTTAACCCCTCATGCACAAAGACTTGCGTCGGTAAAGTTGAGGATGCAAATATTGGCAAAGATGGTGGAATGGTCTCCGGTGATACTGTTTGGAGATCAATGGAAACGAAATGCAAGCAAAATCCAGTCCCAAAGGGCACGAATACGGAATAAATTATTCTAGCACTAAAAGAGCATTTCTAGATAGAAAACAGCAATCATGTATTACATTTTATGTTTTGGTCAACCTGCAACGTATGTAGTGGTCAAAAGTCGCAATATTTACCGTCCACTTTGAAGTAGCGGTTAACGAAAGGCATTTCTATGCGAAGGGTCGCGGGTTCAAATTTCACTCGATTTTTATAAACTTTTTTGCAATTTTTGACTCAATATTTCATGTTTCTTGACTGCTTTACTGTATGTTGGTATTTGAAAAATAAAATTAGTTGCAATATTCATTTTCTGATCCAAAAAAGTGAGGGTCGACATTTGCATCATATCCAGAGTAGCCGCAACTTTACTAAATATCTAGCCACTTGCGAACGCAAGTCTGCTAACGCAACTACCTTTGTGCATACGTTTTTTATAGCCCTATGATTTAACACACGGATTTGCCCAAGTCCGCCATTTTTAACGAGACGCAACTTTGCGTCGGTAGGTAAATCTTTGTGCATGAGGGGGTTAATGTCCATCCAGAGAGAGGAAACCAATTTATGGACTGAATACCAACCATTGTTGCGTGATCACCTTAAACAATACATTTAAAAAATTATGAACTGATTTACAAGGAGGATCGCCAGAAAGCAATGTCTCTCTCTCACTCACCTGGTACATGGTGGTGTCCTGGTGTAGCCAGTACACCTCCCCCGTGGCAGGATGGTGCAGCCTCATGGCGTAGAGGTGCTGGTAGGTGCGCTGGCCGGTAGCTAGCCGGCTCGTGATGAGGTTGATGATGCCCTTGACGTCGATGGCATCCCCGAACTTGACGACGTTGAAGCCTCCGTTGGGCAGGTGGACCTTGAGCGTGGCCTTGTCCTTGTCGGAGGCTCCTCGGTCGGGGCTGCTGGAGGGCGGGGTCAGACAGCGACCACCCTCGCCGCCGGGGTTCATGCCGCCGCTCACACCCTCATGGCTGCAACAACACGGAACAACATTATAAGCCACTTTCTACGACATACGTAATTATTTCACTAACACATTTTCTAAATTTTTAGTTTTTAAATTTCATTTCCAAAAAATTAAAACTCTCAAAAAATAAAAATAAAATAAATTATAACATTATATAATTGCAATAAAAAAATAAGTTTCATACATTTTGATAATCTACAAGTTACTGTAAGGGCTGTCTATATATTCTCCTTGACTGTCATGCACATTAATTGCAGTTATTTATGGAATTTATGATTATCATGTTTCGACTTTGGCAAAAAACGAAGGGGGGGGGGGGACCGAAAACAAAATTAAAAACAGGGTAAAACGTTATTTTTCGAATTGAAAGAGCTAAGGAGACTCATATTGACTTGTGACGTACAGCCCCCATTAGTCGACACTTCCTAGTCATCTCAATAGACCTCGTTGCGTGTAACATTCTCGACGTCATCATTGCAGCCTCCGGTCTGATGATGATGAGTCACCGTATTAAATTGAAGCCCGCCAGTCTGGCTGTCCGTGTTAAGTGTATGCATATCCCTAATCTGAATGCTAAAAGGCCTCCGCTTCTTCTCACACCAATCAAGCCCAGTGTCTGCTCATCGTTCTACCCACACAGCCAGGCGGGCAGCTGCGCACACCTCGGCCAGCTTGCTAATACCAGCTGACAAACCGGCTACCCTACCCACTACAGCTATGTCTATTACCTAGCTGAGCGCAGTTTATGCACGGAGAATATATCGCCAAAGATGAAGAATAATAGAGATTTGCAAGACCAGTAGGGGACGGGGCCAGGGAGCACGCTCAAGTCTTATGGTGGAGGTGCCGGGTACAGGAATATTCAAACTTTCTGTGGGGCTAGACCAGCCCTTATACCCCCCCCTGGCCCCCCAGGGTCAATAAAGACAAACTGTACCATCCGGCCTCATGGGCACCAGTAGGGGGGACTGGGTGTATCTATAATGTGGTTAGGAGTTCACATATTATTCTAAACTTTTCTGCTACAACTGCAAAATTGCCACTCTTACTCTATGTCAACATCCCAAAATCGGTTATAAAGTAGCATTACTGTAGCAAACTAAACAAAGTTCAACGTTATACGCTCATCCTTTACATAGGGAAAGTGTTGTTTCGTCCCCCCCCCTGGAAAATATCCTGCCGGCGGCCATGATCATCCTTGTTGAAGGGCCACACAATATAATAATATTACTTTTATTTTCATGGCTCAATGTTTTATACAGTGTCATTATAAAAGTGGAATCAGGCTCTTTACCAGACCAGACCACGGTTTTTAATTGTTGAGTTAAATTTCAGACTCATTTCTTTTTAATACAATAGGCCTATATATTTAAAATAATATTGAGAGCAATCGGCAATATATTTCGATTGTAACAAGAGGTTATCTAGATGGAAGAATGCCGGCAGTGACCATGGTCAGAGGTCTTACGATGTAAATGTTTGGTTGGAAACAAGATAAAAGCCCGATTTAAAATGTGGAGGTCGTCGCAACGCATAACAATGAGTCTAAAACGCTTGTCAGACCGAGTACTTACGATTAGAGCCGAGGTCCGGCGAGCAGACAAGGGTAACCGAGGTTTGGAATTTGGCAAACTGTATTTTAACCTCAGCACTGGTGGGAGAATACCCAAAACAGGGACCGAAGCTAACCGTTCTAAGAATTCCAGTGTTCTAATCCTGTCGGTGGAGGTGCCGAGCTCATAAATATTTCGACTTTATGGTCGGCTAGTCAACCCAGACCCCCTAACCTTTAGGATCACCAAAACATTTGGTATCACCCTTGTTGAATGACAATGCCAACACGAGAACGTCTATCAATCAGAGGTGCGCACATACGGACAGACGGACAGAAAAGTGATACACATATGGCTCCATCGGGAATGCAATTTTCAAATATATACCATATATAAATTTTGAGAACTTTCCTTGCTGTCACAGGCAAGCAAAATATTCAGTTTACTAAAGTAGACAATTCATATTTTAAGAATTAATAGTTCCTGGAAGAGTTTGTAGTGGCAAAGACGAAAGGGATTCTTAGTTCTGAAGAACTCAGACTCGACTCGTAAGTGTTGTACCTAATGCTGCAGATAAGGTTCGGGTCGGGCGCTGATTCAAAGGGTATGACCCAGTGGCGTATTGAGGGGGATCGGGGGAGTCCCCCCCCGAAATCCCAACTTTAATATCATATTTTGCAATTAATCACCTACGTTTACGTAAAACTTTAATTCGTCTATTAATTTCTCTTTTTCCCCCTTGACATATTCCAAAACACATAAAAACCAATTAAAAAATATACTTAAAAAATTTATCCGCGGCGCTATTGTGGGGGAGGGCATAGCCCTCACTCCCCCATTCAGTCGTTGGTCGAAGCCCCCCACCCCCCGAAATATATTCCTGCGTACGCGACTGGTATGACCGTTGAGTCCAGGGCCAAGGGTTCGATGCCGGCACAAGGCAAGTACTGCAAGGATGTGGGTGGTGGGAGTCGACCCCCCAGTGCCAGGACACAATGACCACGATCACGGGGGTCTGTGATGACGTCACACGACCCAAGGTCGGGGTGTGGACGGGGGGCTTGGCCCACAACAAAACAAAACAAACCCGTCTCAAGGCTACGAAGCGGCGAATAAATACCTTCATTGTTTTGATGAATGGATTGTGTAGGACTTAGTTACTGTTTTACATCAATCAAATCATTTCACATCATCTAAGTAATCATTGTAATAATAAGCTTATTACATATATAATATGTTATTTTATTAATGTATCATTTGCAGAAAATACTGACGTCTATTAAGATTTATGCAGAATCCGTTGAAAGTTTGTATTTTATTTTAATTTAATTTATTTTATTATTCTTTATCTTGCAACAATGATATGGAGAAGTATTATGACATTTTGATAGGGATCTTCATTATTTGATCTTAATTTAATAGTGAAACGTTTTTTGACAAAAATCACAAAATAGACCAATGAAGTAATACCATTTGTAGGTAATCGAAATGACGGAGACCATGGAAGGGCTCTTCCACCAAACTTAAACGTTGGACTCTTAAAATATCCCAGTCGTAAGAACCAAGGACCGAATCTACGCACGGTGATATTCCCCGCGAGAAAGTCTAGTTTTTAAGGTGGCTACGCCCTTGTAACTGCATATTGTTTTCCACACTGACAATATGATTGCCCGAACTACGACCTACTCCTAATAGATTAATGTTATGACAGATAACTAATAACCATCATAACTCGGCATTTGCTGTTTTTATCCGCCCATTTGTTGCCGAGGAATAGAATTTCAACAACTATTCAAACTATTCGTTTGTTATTACGGTATTTGAGAAGCCAGAGTTGGGTATAGGCTACAAAAATACAACATACAACAATGATGTAAGCAAACAGAACTGAAGACCAACTAAAATATACATTGTGCACATAGTACTGAATTTAGTGACAACAATCTGAAAGTAAATGTATTTATTTGCAGAAACTTGTCTGGGGCTAGGCGGGATAGCAGAGGTTTTGAAGTGTAATCCATGAAAGGGGACGTGATATAGGAAGTGATGGAATGTATTGCAAATAAGCTCTGGGGGTCTTCTTACTAAGTGACAGCGACAATAGTTACCGACACGACAACTTTAGTGGGAAGAGCATGTGAGCTGCCACCTCGAATGTGCATCACCAAATAAAATAGTAATTACATTTGCTGTATGTAGTTTTATTGTTGTTGTTTATTGGCAGACGGCATTAAGAATGTTAAAATGTGTAATTGTTGCCAATACACAGCTGCAGTCAGATGCGTGCAGCGTTGAGCCAAGAGTATAAGCTATTTATTAGCAATAATGACAGATTTTACACTTTTAAAGCCATCTGCCAATATTTCTTTGACTTAATAAACAACTACATAAAACAAATGTAAGTAATTACTATTTTATTTGGTATGATGAAAATTTGAGGTGGCAGCTATTGCTTTAAAAAATCAACTGGTTATTCCTTACAAGAATGACTGCGATTTAAGTCCGAACGACAACTTTAGTGGGAACGAAACGTGAGCTTCTGCACTGAATGCAGAGATCACCAACAAAGATCAACTTACATTGCTGTTGATTACTGTTCGTTTATTGGCAGACGGATTAGAATTAAACCCTGTGTTTAGTAGCCAATACACAACTTGCATCAGTGGTGCAACGTTTATTATTCATATATATAAGTATTATTATTATAATAATGATAGTATTATTATATTATTATAAGCATTATATTTCTTTGACTTAATAAATAAATACATTAACAAAAATGTAAGTAATTACTATTTAATTATGATATGAATTTAATTTGATGTACAACATCATTAATCGTTAATTCATTATAAATACTAATAAAGAACATGATGGACTTGTAGTCCAGATGTATGCTTTAGCTTAGCTGTGTCGTATGTGTTGTCTGTTGATTGGAAGCGATTGAACTAATCGCACTTGTCAAATTTTGTGCGCAATTACAAGATCGATTTATGTGCAAGTTATAAATAGACAAGCCTGTGTTTAGCTAGAGATGTATAGGTTTGTACCGTTGTATGACCCCCTGATGTTTGGAACGTACCTCAATACTTACACACGCGAGACTCTGATTCGGGAGGTCCCGAGTTCGAATCCCGTCGAGACCGACAATCCCCACTGAAGTTTTCTCATAGGTTTTCCTCAATGCAAGGGTCCTCTTAATATACAGCCCTCGGACATCCCTTCACAATTGTCCTAACTCTAATATACCTAGTTCGACACCTGTAGAGGGGACCCTGGGCGGGATTCCCACGAGAACTTACAAACTCAAGGTACCTAACACCGGACGCTCTGGGTTCGAGTCCCAGAGGGGGCAACCTAGAAACGAGGAGCGAGCTACATGACAGGAAGGTCTCGTTTGCGATTTGATCCCCTAACAGAATCCAACCGTTACAACGAGAAACTTATAAAAAGTTTAGCACATCGACTGAGAACAGAGCTCGCCTTGTGAAGTGCGGTCAATACCAGAGACTGCAGAGAGAAACTTGGAGCATGTTAAACGTCCAGAATGTGTTTATTAGCAAGATTGAATAATTGTCCGAGCTCCACCCACGGCCAAGTCTAGTAAGTCTGGTCTGGTCTAGCCTAAGTGACTTCAGCTAGATATATACACTGAAAGACCTAGTAGAGTGCTCATACCTGCGCCACGCGGGGTGCAAATAAGTCAGCTAGTCGAGATTAAAATGGACCATGGCGTTTAAGTTTGCGTGTTTTTTAATGGACATCAATTTACATAGGGTTGTTGGGGTTTACAGCTGTGGGTGAAAGATAGGTAGACAAGACATCTACGACGGTAACCACGATTAAGGATTTAATATATTTGAATAAGACTGATAGCTCACCTGGGATAGGACTGTCACCAATCATTAGATAAATATAGCCAATTAGCGCACCTTACTTAAAGCAGACGTAAAGAATGCGTTCAATTGCTTGAAAGTAATGACCGTCTGCCTACTAGATGGTACGTTGAGCAACGAGTAGTCTAGGACGCAGAGGTAACGACAGCTTTAGTTTAGGTTGTGGTTCGAAGCTACCAGTCAATAGCAGTCACGCGCTCAATCATGTGAGCAACAAGGTGTAAGCGTTGGGGATTATTGTGACACAATCTCAGAGGTGTGAGGTAAAACGTATGGAGGTGACTAGGGCTGGCTACGTCCGGTAAACCCACGATAAGGGGTGGATATAGAGGAATGAAAGACTGAAGGAATGAATGGAATAGGAGAGCTGTTCAAACCAATCATTGGATAACAAAAAGAAATTAGTCGACTTACTTGAAAGCAGAGTCGATAACGAAGTTTCCCGTCGACTCTGCTTGAAAGTGCAGACCACTGCCTCCTAGATGCTACTCGCTGAGCAACCGAGTAGCATCTAGGAGGCAGTGGTACAGACGCTTTGAGTTTGTACTTCGTTGCTGAGAACGGCTCCAAAGTGAAGCACAAGTTAACTTGGAGGTGGACGCTCTCTTCATTTGTAATTTGCAACAATGCGACGTATGCGATGGGAAGGTTCCTTTCCTATCCCAATCTTCTTGCGGACGAAGGAATTTTCTACGATTCCGTAATTGTTAGTTTCAGAAAACGAAAAGCTACTTCTGACCCCGCCCCGAAGATCATTGAACATCCATCCACTTATTAGTTATTTTAGACATAACCCAGGCATTAAAAGTTGACAAAACAATTGCCCTGACCATGATGTGAAGTTGTTAACACACCCCAGAACCAACATCTTGTGTCCTGAACGGCGCGTGGAAGGCAGCAAACTCTACTCCACTCATCGTGTTGGAGTCTCCTCCTACCTGTGATATTATACCAACATTGCACGATGAGCTGCCACGAGAAACTAAGCCACTGCTGTTATACGTGGGCACACAGTGTGTACACAGCACACAATAATACAGAAGCTGCGAGGCTCAATTTACATCTCAACTCAAGTATTTGGGTGTGGAGGAACTTTTACCTTCTAGGAAGTGACTGCTGACGAGTCCACTAATTCACCATCTCACGCGCAAAGATGATGCTGAACATGCTGGGATCATGGTAGACAATTATCATGGAGGTGTGTGTGGAACTATCGTGGTCACAAGTAGAGAATGTCACTAAATACAGTAATAAATTATTAATTTAATTTGGTATAAAGCTAAGGCTATAGGAGTTGCGTTGAAGTCAATTGCATAAACACCACCGAAGTCCATTCTAAACCCAAATACTGTAGTGTTGTTCATCAGTTATTCTCATTAATGTATACTAGGCCGCTTCGCTAACGCATTTTCCAGTAGCGTTGATGGATGAGCTTTTATGGTCGATTATCGTTGCCCTAAAAGTACGATTTCTATGGAAAATATTTCTTCGATTGTCCCTAAAATCATAACATACCTAAGTTCAGTGATTCAAACGTTCCCATAAAGTTTCATTAAGATTGGAGTAGCCGTTTGCCCGGTAGAGAGGTAACAAACAGACTAAAAAAAACACCCGTACTATTTTTTTCAGGGTAAGTGCAATTGAAGTCTTCGCTTCACTCATCCAAACAGGTAAAAAAAAAAAAAGGTCTATAGCAATCACACTAACAAGTCGGTGATGACGTATTCAGGTTTGTTATTTTACAGTTGGGGGTGAGCAAGCCTGATTAGCCGCACGCTTACTGGTCATTACCAACACAACAAGCGTAACAATAACGATTTCAAACAGGTGACAAGAACGAGAAAAAGGCAGTTAGGTTGGTGCTATGACAAATGACGTCGGCAGGGTGTAACGGCGTTGAGTGTAGCCAACGTGCGCACAACAAACCCAGCATCTGCGCAACCTCCGAGGTGCGTCAAGTCAAGAGGGAACGCCAGTCACTTGTCATCTGACGGAAACGCAAATCTTATTATAGTTTTTCTACAATAAACAGACGTTGTTGATAAAGACGTATACGCGCCGCGCGCTAAGAAATAAGACGGAAACAGTTTTAAAAGTAGAATAATTGCAGCGCAGCAAGTGAAAAGAACCGTGGCAGAGAAGAACATAATTTCAAAATACAGCTCAATGGGTGTTGGATGAATTCCAAAATGTATTTTATTGTGTAATCATTGTTGGCTTGGTTTGTCTCATATACTGAATGTAGAACGGGGCAAGAATTGTAAGGGATAGTTAGACCATGAACTTACAATAGTAACTGACCATAGTTAGACCCAACTAGTCCAGCGTTACCTCGAGGTCATCGGGTCGATGCCAACCATCGGCAATCCTAACTAAAGAGTGTCCACAAGGTTTCCTTCCGTCAATGACAAGGTTCAAAATAGAGACGGTTTTGTTACTTGGAAAAGTAATAATAATTTTGTGGGAAGCCTGCCCAGGGTGCAATTCATGCCCCTCTTCAGGTGTCTGAGTAGGTATAAGTTGCGGATAGGATAATTGTGAAGGGATGTCCGAGGGCTTTTCAAAATATTTCAGTCAGGATTACCGGTCTAGACGGGATTTGAACCCGGGACCTTCCGAATCAGAGTCGCGCGCTTAACGCTCGAACCAACACTGTCGGTTGGAAAGGTAATTTGAAAATGCTTGGTCCTCAAGACAATTGCTATTCAAGAAAGGTATAGTAACCGGAAGGAGGGGTATGTTTCCTATCGTGTGTTGAACTTTAGCGTAGGTTTCCTATCGTGGGTGAGAGGATAGTGAAGCATGTGTTACCGCGTTCTGCAGGGGTGGAACTGCCACGAAGAGATATCAGGTACGTTCTTGGCCGACTGGACGTGCCACGACGACGTGTTCCGCACGTCCTTGCTCGCGTGGAACCTCCAGGACGACGTGTCCTTGTCAGGAGCCTTGTCCAGGTCCTTGCCGGAGTGGAACTCCCAGGACGTGTTGGGCACGTCCCTGCCGGCAGAGTCCACACACTGCAGGGCGCTGAGCAGCCTCGAGGCGAGGTGCTGGCAGTGTTCCTTGCTCTTGTGCGCGTGCGCGGGAGGGTTCTTGTGGCTCCAGGGAGGCTGCGCACTGCAGCGCACCTTGCCCACAGGGTAGAGGTCCAGCATCATGCGCATGCGCTAACACACGACACTATACGCGGGGCAAAGCTGTTCTCAGACGATTCATTGTTGCAGTCTCAAACTTGAAGTTTTTCATTTTCTAACAATGGTTTGAATGTCCGACGACAGTATTAAAAGTAATGAACGTTGAAAGTTAGAAATTCAGTCTCAAAATTGAAGGTTTTTCCGTCACTAAAAATTACAGACGTGAATGTCCAATATTCAGAAACGTTTCGGTCTTTTTGGTAGTTGAAAACTGATATTACCGTCATTAATGACGACAGTATTAGACCCTTGAATGTAACGCAGGTTGAAAGTACGAAATTCGGTCGTCAAAACGCTCGTTTCAGAATTGAAGAGACCGACGTACGTTCTGAATCTCGCTGGCACTAAAAGTTAATCCTCGCTCTTCCTCTCAGAGTTCCGCGACCAGGTCGCTCAGAACCGCGGAATGCAGATAGAAACGTGACGTACTCTTCGCACCCATCACTTCACAACACAAGTGCAAATAATTGTGTAGGTGTTTTCGTCCACGTGGATTTATGCTCAGTAAACACTTAACACTTTATAACTTTATCGCTTTCCTTTGTGGGTATTTCAACACACATTCCACGACTATTTTTAACACTTGTGTTTAACTAAAACAATACTGATGTTGTTATTACGCGAGCCGGTATGCTTGAAGAAGAGACCAGTTTGAATTCATCAATGGCGGTTGCGTTGAGCGCGCGAGACGTCCACGCGTGGGCGGACGTGTCTTGTGGAATGAGCGCGAAGTCTAGGGTAAACATTCGCGTATTTCCACACAAAGAAGCAACGGTCATTCGCACGTTCTAATTACAACAATGAGACGGTAATTGTAATTGTTGTTTGTGGAACAACGAGAATAAAATTAACCGTTTTAAAAAATTACTCGCGAAGTTTGTATACAAAAACTCAATTGTGTATTTTTATCACACGCGCACTTGAATTATACTAGACAAAACACGTTTCCAAGTGGTCTACTTAAATTTTAAAAGAAAATTACACTTTATATTTTACGATGTAAATTCACTTTGCGTACTCACTCCGTAGAACTATTAAAACATAACGATATATTTTTTTCACTCTTGAAACACTTTCGGATTTTAAGCTCAAATTCACGTAATTTTTGTAAAAGTAAACTATTAGAAAAACTGAAACACTTTGTTGTTAATTAGTTGTTGGTTGCAATAACTTTGTGGTGTAAATAATTAACGATTTTTGCATGGTTCCGTTCAAATTCACGCGGTTTTTTTTTTTTTTTTTAGGGGGGGGGGGGAACAAACTCGGATCTTGAATAATTTTTCCCGCCGAAACTTTCGAATGTCCCCAAAGTGTCGTTTCCCTGGCACGAGCGCCACTGGAAACCGTCCCCGCAGCACTAGAGCGCACTGAACACACGTCGTTCCTGACGGCCTCTCTACTGACAACTGACTCGATTCAGCATAAACAACCGACGTCCAAGGACGCGGGGCTACGAACACCTCAAAAACATAACGCGGACCGGAAACAAACGCGCCTCGACGAATACAGGAAGCAGAGAACGTGCGAGTTGATTGTGTGAAGAGATAAGGCCGAATACTACGTGTGATACTTGATTGATTAATTGTTTTGATAGGTTGCGAAAGTGTTGTATGTTTGCAAAGAGATTAGTGGACATATCGAAGAAGGAAGATAGTAAACTTGACAGGTATTTGAGGGGGGGGGGGGCGTCGCGACGGAGGGTGGTCAGGTCAGAGGACGGCGATGCGAGGGGGGGGGGTGTATTTGGAAGTTATTGGTTGATTGTTAAATGAATACAAAACTTTAAAAAGTACCAATAAGAAATTTGAAAATCTTCCGACATGTTTTACCAGGTTTTGGTTCACTTGGTATAAGGGCGCGTCAACAGTTATGTCATAATAGGCCAATCTAACCTAGGTAGGGAGGAAAGTCCCATGCTGGTCAAAACCAGCCACGGGCTCTGGGTTAATGCTCTCCCGGGCCCAGAAGAGGGTTGTGACTTGTGACCATCGATGCTTGTGACGAAGGAATTCACGGGAGGTGTGGTAGACTGTGTTATCCCAAGAGTGTGGTAGACTGTGTTATCCCAAGAGTGTGGTAGACTGTGTTATCCCAAGAGTGTGGTAGACTGCGAGCCAGTATGCGTTTCTTCTAGGAACATGACGGCGAAGAAAGTTGACCAAATGAGTGTCGAGGTGACTCTTGTAATCTTGCACCACATATTACTGCTCATGTTCTTGTAATCATGTTCTCAAGTCTCAAGGTGCAACAGCGGTGTACACGAGTGAGTGTAACGCGCTTAAGGCTTAGCCCCCCCCCCCCCCCCCCCCCCCCTGCACCAGATGTTGCACTATGACAGCAGGGGATTCCCCAAAACCCTCCTTTTAGATGATTTTCCGAAATGTTATCTAAAAAATCACAAACTGTTGATTTCGAGAGAAGAAAACTTTTTATCGGGAGATTTAATTTTATACTATTTTAATGTAATAAATACAACACATAAGAACGTCCATGAACTTAAATACATAAATTTAAAGCTAAAAGGTATAATATAGTGGGTTGATTTGTTGGCCCGAGCCGAAATTCATGTTCATGTTTGCTCCTGATATTAACCCGCTAAACAAATATTTGCGAACAGTTTCTATCCATATGATAGCGATTATACCTACGCACACAATACAACACAAATATTAGAGTACAAGTCTGAGGCGAGATGTAGCTAATACAAATACAATGTAGAGCACGATACGGCTAAGTCTACACTGATTTCAGGCTGGATGTGTCGCCTAACTAAACACTGGAACAATAGCACTGATACCAGAGCAATGCCGCAATTAGTGACCCATTATCCTCGATATAGACATATGTACCAATAAGTTGGTGGTGAAGATAAAATGTAATCGTTTACACCGAAATAAGAACAAATGCATTTAGCACAAAAAATACGCCCATTAATATTTCCCCAACTTGTGAAAGATTACTTTAAAAAAACACCATTGCGATATGAATAATATAGTGGGTGTGAAAGATAAGGCGATGGCCATAGCAAACATATCGATATACACTTTTTGATTATATGGTGTAATATACAGAACGTACAAGATCTAACTCCAGCTGGGGTTCGAACCCGGGTCTTCGGTTTGACAGACTAAGTGGGCTGTAGTGAAATAACTTCAGGATACAAATACTAAGATGGTCCCTACAAGCGGTACAGGTACCCGGTTCAATCCCCGGGCAGGGCAGGACTTGGTAGAGGCAGACTCGGCTGCAGTCTTCACCTACTGACATCACGGCAACGGACGGGATTGATTGTCAAGTGCAACGGAAGCCAGGAGATAATTAATAGCTTTCGTATTCAGTTTTCATTCGCCAGTTGACGTGCTTTATTGCGTGTTAGAATGGGAGATCGGGGGGGGGGGGATTATTCTCCCTTGGTATATGAATGTAAAATTACATCATTTTGCTCACAAACAACAAGCCACACATTTTCTCGATTATCCAGTGATAGCAATAAATAATATTTTGAGTCCAGAAGGCTTTTTGAATGGTTAAATTTGGTAGGATGGGTGGGGGAAGGAATCATACGAGAAGTGACGGATTTTGCAAGTAAGTCACGGAAAGGAAGGAAATCGTCTTTGTTCTACCAAATATTTCTTGTATTTCCTATATTTTCCATCCGTGAATCAATAAGTTACAATCGTACCACCGTACGGAAGAGAGCCACGTAAAGTGACACCTTATCAAAACCTTTATCTGCATATTTTACAAAATATTTCCCAAGCAAGAACAAAAACACGCAACCGTACTTTATTGCCGATAAATTCACCAATAATCGTCTCGAAAATGGCCGAGATTGTCGAAAACACCATCGAGCCCAACTCAAAGTACGTTTCCCAGCTGAGGTTGATAATTACACACATCCCCAGTTTCCGTACACAGCTCAAGACATGCCAACAACCGATCAGAGCTGGGCGATGTGTTTAGCTCGGCTAGTAGCCGGAGAGTTTTATAGGAAACAGACGCACTAATACACAGAATGCGATATTCGTTCGTTCAACCTGAGTGGGCGTCCGATCAGACGCAGCTCTCGGCCGTGTTGTTGTTGTTGTTGTTGTTGTCATGGGCGCCGCAGGGATTTTTTCCAAGGGGGGCCAACATGAAACGACACTTATTCTGGAGTAATGGGGGCTCGGGGGCGAAAGTCCCTTAACCAATGAGCCCCGCAGGGTTTAAAAATACATATTTTCAAAATTTTGTAACTGATTTTGTGTTGTTAAAATAGGTTAGATTAAATTAAATAAATTAATAATTAGATTAAATTCAATTTAATTTCTAGAATTTAAATAAAATGCATCATACTTTTGCCCCCGCCTGTACAAAGCACTTAGCATATAGGACTAGCTAAAATAATATCCTGGTGTAAGGAGGGTCCGTGAGCGAAGCCCCGCATTGAGTTTTTTTTAATGAAATGTCACCATGCACTTTTTATCACGTTTTGGGTTGTTAAAATAAGTTATCAATAAATTAAAATGTAACATATTTATCTTGGTACAATATTAATAATTTTCTCTCAAATCCAGGGGGGGGGGTGGGCAAGTACTCCCTTGCCCCCCTCCCGGCGCCCATTGGTTGTTATTATGAATGCGCAACGGAGATTGCAAAGCACTTGAAAACAATACACTGTAAAAATGTTACGCAGTAAGATGTGATATTTCGTGTTATTTCGACCCCGGAAATAAAAAGAATGCAACAAAAATAGGGTCAAACAATAAATTACATATCAATAAGGATGTTAAGAAAACAATGAATTTGATAGCGTCAAACTCTAAAATACACGATTTCAAAGAAATGTTTGTTATTCTTTTATCTTCAAATGTGATAGGTGGATCGCGGAAGTTATGCTATCACATTGAAAACAATTAGAACCAAGATCAATACAAAGATAGATTCCAATATCGCGGATCTAATCATCCGAAAAGTACAGGATTTTGAAAGTGTCCACAATTAGCTTCGTAGGATAACTCTATTGTCGATCGATCTGTTTCATCATGGTTTAGTAATAGGAACATCTTGAAGATTCGATTTCTGAAGTACTGAGTTTCGTTTATTTCAGTCCAATGATGCATTGATGCATCCATTAAAACAATACAAACATGACACATAAATGACAATTATTACAAATACATTCTCAAAACCACGTGGAAAGGGAAAATAAATATATCATTACGCCAAAGGAAATATAATGTTTTATGTCAAACTTCAAAACTTTAATGATTTATTTTTGTGTACAACAATAAACAAGTGTTTATAAATAAAAAATAAATTATAATTTATAGTCGTAAAATCGTTATGGTTGACTTATTCTACCTCAATAATCGATTTTTATACAATCACTTAGGGCGTAGTTCCAGTGAATTACTCAAAGGGAAAGAACGTGGGTTCGAAACCCGTACAACGCATGGTTCTAATCCTCATCTCACGACTCGTTGTTCGAGGAGAACAATAGCAACAACCTCACTATGAGGGTCCTTGATGTGACACAAGCATAATGATAATTTGCAACAACTCAACAAGCAGGAATATAGTGAAGCCCCCTATGCGGGACCAGGCTCGGCGGGAGAGCTGTAAGAAACTAAAAATAGCCTGTCGGGAGTTTTTACAAGTAGTTCATTGTTCGAAGAGCACTTTAGTACATCTCAAGAATACCGTGGCGAGGCGAGATGACAGCTGGAAATATCTTGTCGCGGAGTTTGATGGGGCCGTACATGATTATTACAAATTATAGCCTACTACTTACTATTTCTATTTGTTTTACACCACTTATTTGTAGATAAGAAATAAAACAAATTCACTGGAATAACCAGCATTGTTTAATTACTTTAAACAATGATCGTGATACAGATCTATAATGAACCTACAATCTAGAAGTTATCAAGTTAACAGGCTCGGTAGCTTAGGGGTGGGTATAAAGCTATACCCGGTTGAGATAGATTTTTAACTTAAATAAAATGCGTTGCAAATGTGTTGATTTTGTGATTGTCTATCATACATTGTTCAAGTTAATTCGGATTGCCTGTCTCGACGTGATTTGTAACCGAGACCTCCAGAATCATAGAGTCGCGTGCTCAGCGCTCGAGCTATCACTCATATGTTTTTTTCGCACACAACAAACATTCAGTGTATATTAAAATGAGTGTGTAGCGCGCCACGGTTTGGCTGCGGCGCCCTAACGGTCACCTACAACAATGTGGAAAAAAGAAGATAAAAATATACATTGAAATTATATGTTTGGATTTCCGCAAATCGCTATTGAGCCAAACTTGGCTCGAATGTCACGGCTTCAATCAACACTTAATTTCTGTCAATTACACCTTGGGATAATAATAATATGATGAATTATCCGATGCCCACAGGTATTTACTGTGTCGAAGGCAGGTAGTCTATGATACGAAGTGGTGATGCTGTGCGAGTTAAAACAAACAGCGGCCCCGACCTTGGTCCTTGGGCTACCGTCCTACATGGCGCTCATCTCCTACACAACAAGCAACAATTACCACGACAACAATTAGATTAGTTCCTCTCTAGGTGGAGATTGGAGGAAGTCTCAGAGGTTGTGAAAGTGCAGAGTCCTTCACGCGCACCTTGAGAGGCCGGTTCGGCAGGAGTAGGCAGAGTGCCAACACCGACAGGCCCACGTCGTCGTCGCGGGGGGCCTCGTTGCTAATCTCCAACAGTCTCACGCTCAATATCTGTGTCTAGATGCTCTTTTTAAGTGGGTAAAGTTAAGAGTGACGTTTCAGGTTTAACCATAAAATATTCGCCATGCAAAACACAAATTTCGGAAAGTTTTTAGTAGTGCACCATTGTAAAATTCTTCCATCATCCAACTCTGGCTCGCATAAGATTTTTAGTTATAGGTGCTTCGCATCAGGGGATGAAGCATACCAGGGGAGAGGCTTCCAGCCCCACGACCATCCCCATTTCCCCAAAAAAGACTATTATTATTGTAAAATTCAGCAGATTGTATATTCTTGAATGAACGAAAATGTATTTTCTGTTATCAAATTCGACACTTTCGTAACTTGTAAGTTTTTTATTGGCATTACCCTTCAACAAGGATGATACAGAATGTTCTTGGTGACCCTGGGGGGTCAGGGGGCGGGGCTATAGCCTCGCTCATGGAGGGGACATTATACCCGGCGCCTCCACCAAAAGTGATCAGCGGTGGATGAGTGTGTCCTCTTCGATATCAATAACTTATTTAGAAGCTCTACACCCGCGCTTGCACGAGGAAGTAACGACTGACCATCTATCATCTTAAAACTGTATATTCGCGTATTAAAGATATGAGCGAATGCAATGCAATAATCCTGCATTGCTGGATAATAGACAAGGACGGAACCGCGCTTGCTCGTACGGGACTCGAACCCACACAACTCGGACCAGCACTCAAAACACACGAACCACACATAGTGACGATATTACAACGACCGTTCTTATCCGACAATCTTCCTGTTCTATGCCTACTCGCTCTGATGACCACGTTACAACCTAATTATCCGAGATATGTCACCTGGGTCTGAAACCGAGTTCCAAACAGCCCTGACCAGGACACAACAACACAGGCTAGGATGGAGCCCGCCCAACATTATAGCACCAGCCAGGGGCGAGGCATGTGGCATCACACAAGATAGTGGTAATTAAACTTTAATGACAGGCCGGGCCTAGCGTTGACCCCTTCGCTTCCGCAGACTAAACTATCAGTTGCGTCATCATATTGTTAACGACAATCCAACGTATTTGTAACGTATCTACGCGCGGGGAACATCAGTGAACGCAATTAGTTGTAATCAGTGGGACTTATTCGTAATTACTTTATAATAACTTTATTATATAATCATTATCATTGCTGCTATTACCTTGGCTTATGGTGATAATTATGCCTTGATAAGGGGGAGGAGGAGGAGGGATATGATACTAGAGAAAACAATCAGTATAAATAAATATAGACTATAATTGCAAAGTGTATGGGGAATATATAGAAGACAGCTTTGCGAAACACAATAATTATGTTTGAGTACGTCTCAGCTATCATAATATCATTCTATTAAAGCTGTTATGTCGACGACAACATGCATTTACTACGAAGTAGTACTGGTGCTATTAAACAAGTAATTGATTCGTTGCAGCAACCCTTACGTATCTGCTTCAATCAATACTAATATTTATTTTATTTCATTGACAAGAGAAGATAAAGATGAAGAAGAAGATGAGGTGCCGAGCTTGGCAGGCCCAAGATCAATTGATGGAAACACGTCCCTTTACCCAAGTAAATGATGCTGTAGTGTGAATAATGAACTATTATTATGAATGGATCTCGAGGATGTAAATGCCAAACACAACACAGCGCCGTGTGCTATGAGGCGAGTCCTGGCCCTGAACACGGCCCGCGTGCAACACCGGCACAAGCGCTCAGCCCGGGGCGCTACCACCTCCTTGTAAGGAGAAGAATGTCCGAGTAAGAAATAATACGCCAAATTGATATTCCTAAACATTTCATTACAAGCTCGGCCTCAGATTATTATTTGCACCTTGTCTTCCGAGGACGTTGAGGAATATATGATGGAAACCAATCATTTTCTTGTCTGTCTGTCGGATATCGGGCCCTCCCCATCCCTGATATGGAGAATACAATCGTATGATATACTCAACCCAGAGAGAGAACTTTAATCTAGTATTTGAGCAGGTGATGAAATTCAAACGACGCGGGCGATTTACCTCCCAGTTCGACCAATCACAAGCGTTGATTCCAGGGCGACAGGCGATGTGAAGAGGCTTTTGATTGGTTGAGACGTGACATCGTTTACGTGTCGCCAAATAGACGTAGGCAAACACGTGTGCTCAGAAAGGTAATACATTTTATGAAAAATAATATTGAAACCAGAGTCGATAAAGACGTTTTCCCCATTAACGTCTTTATCGACTCTGGAACTGAATAATGCCCAAACACGACCTTCTTTTGTCGACATTGCCATTTAACAAGGATGATATAGTACAATGTTTTGGTGACCCTGTGGGTAAGAAAGTACGAAGCTAGCCTCACTGAAAGGTTGGATTTCTATATAAGCGGCACCTCCACCAAATTTAATTGAAAAATGAAACAAACGTTGTCTCTATCGTGTATACTCCCCTAATGTTGTTTTAATAATATATAGCATGCAATGTGTGTAACAGACCTTGGCTTCATTAAATTAAAAGTATTTTTAAAACGCCCCGTGCGAAACTAGGAAACAAAAAGTCTGACCTGTTCACACGATATATACACATTAAAACAAGGTTTTCATCTATTTATAGAACGATGCATATTAGATTGGTCTGTTGCGTTTTCCACACTTTCCCGTGTCTAGAAGGGGCGTATACAACCAGTGGCGTAGGAACAGGGGGGGGAGGGCAGGGGGCAAAACTAACGTGATTTAAATATTAATCCCAGAATTTCTGTAGTAAATATGCACTTACTCCTATTCGACAGACACCTTGGTAAAACGAATATATTTGCATGTTTCGTCATAACATAAAACATTTGGTTGAAATTTACTAAAATGGTTCACTTCACGTTCATTTTTTGAGGCAGATAGTTGCAGTAAAACATCGTTTATAGAGTCCGAGTGCAGTTAAAACATGACGAAATAACTGTAATATGGTGACTTATTTTTGCCTTTGGCGAAAAGACCTCCGGCGGCTGGGGCTTTACCCCAGACCCCAGCTACCGCCCAAAAAATCTTCTAATGGATTTGCCCCCCCCCCCCCCCCCAACTTTCAAAACGTTCCTACGCGCCTGTATACAACAAGTAGTAAACTCGTGGTTGAGATAGGGCGGTAACATACCAACCACACGAGCCAAATACTTGTGCAAACAAATACACTGGATCCGAGTAAAGCAACAAAAAACTAGGAAGCCTCGGTGGATTAGAACGGAGAGACGTCAAGTTAAATACACACACGTCAGAATTAAGTTTAAAGCTAGACTCGTATTAGCATGTTAATCTCCGAGGTGCCACACGCGTTGGCTATCCTGGCTTGTGCTTCGTTGCTCAGGCACCGCGGACACTCTTATAGGCTTAGCCCATCGAGAAAAAACAAGTGTCTCCTGACGCCTGTATTGATATTCAATAAAATGTAGTTTATTAAAAATTAAATGTTAATAGTTGTAAATGCGTTTATTATAAATGAATTTGGGTTTAGGCTACATTAAAAATGTTAAATACCGACTTAAAAGAAACAAGGAATGACAATTTGTGTAATAATGAATAATAATTTTTGTGGGTAGCCTGCCCAGGGTGCAATTCATGCCCCTCTTCGATGTCTACAGTCTAACTAGGTATGTTGCGGATAGGACAATTGTGAAGGGATGTCCGAGGGCTGATGAAGAGGACTCAATCCCTTGCATTTGCAGTAACGACTGAGGAAAACCTCGGGAAAAACCTTCAGTCAGGATAGAATATTATCGAAGTTATTCATTATCTCGATCGCTGTCACTACACATAAGTCCTAACGAGATGGTAGTGCAGGTACATGTTGTTTGTAACTGACAATGATTAGTGTTCAGCAGATAGATCTTCATTCAAGGTCTGGTGATGTCAGGTTGATTTGCTATCGGCAATACGAAAATGTAAATGGGAGATGTGAAATTGAAACCTTTTCGACAATTTCCTACTTGACTCTAGTCGACTTTATAATCAGCAAACGTAACTTACTTTCGGAGGTTACGTCTGTCTTGTTAGTATTCAGACTTGAGAGCTCTGCCTACGCACAAAGCTGGAGACATTCGCACATATTTACATCCTCTTCGGACGACCACTTGACAACATAACAACACGAAATAACGATGGCCACACCGAAACAGAATACAAAGCAAACACAATGAACTCTAGCCTGGGACACTTACTTTAAAAATTGCAAAATTTCGAGTCTCCATTCTCAAACTCCTTTCTCAAGCACAGTCGTTTCGGATTCTCTTTTAGCTAAGCATTTAGTGTTCTGTTCGACCACATGATTAAAGAAAATAATTTCAACATGGTAAAAAAACAAAAAAAACATTTTGTGACCCATGTTAGAGTTGTGTGTGTGTATTTAGTAGTTTGAGGGCGCTTTAACAGCTAAGATTATTCGCGCCTCCAAGATAAAACAATTTCTACAAGTAGTGTGAGTTACCACCATGTATACTTCTTTCCAAGGGGTGGGAAGTATGGGAGACGCGGGGTGGACAGGCCTGTGCTGGTCAGAACCAGCCACAAGCGTATGGGGAGAGCAGGGGTTCCCCCACGTCGTGGTCGTCTCCGTCTGTGTCATCATCCGTCCGTGTTGTCATTGTCGTCGCAGTCGGGGATGTAGTCAAAGGGAAGGGGAAAATTCCCCGACGACGACCCAGAGCTCGCTATTAGTTTCAGGGAGTGAAACCCCCCTTCTCACGGGCCAAACCACAAGAAGGTTGCGAGTTGGACTTTGATGGCACTTCTGTGTGTGATTTTTATTTTGTTTGTTATAGTGTGTATCTTGCTGTGTATACACACTTGGCAAAGACTGCGATCTGAATATGCCCTAGACTAGAGGACGCTGATGATGTCTGTCCTACTATCTAAATATCTGTCTGACTGTCCGTGATGTCTGGTCACGCATACGCCGCACACACACACAGATCGATACCCATGAAGCGAGATGGGGTAATACAATCAGACGTGTACATCCCTAGGGAGGCGGGGATACAACGAGGACAGATGGGGCCCGTAGAGGTCTGCAGGGGCCTACTTCTAGAAGCCCGGCCCGGCCCGGCCCCCCCCCCGCAATTTCAGGCCCGGGCCCGGCCCTGGCCCGTTTTTAAACTAGCTTATCAAAGCCCGGGCCCGGGCCCCGGGGCCCGCCATAAAGTGTAAGTAGGCCCTTTAAACAGCCCGTTCAGAGGTTAAACTCAAAGCAACAGCATGTGGATTTTTAGTTTGAACCCTGGGATATATGAAGAACATCACGGTGGGGATGAAAATTACTATTATGAGAAACAAAACGTTTTGAAATTTGGTCGAAAAACATTTCTATGACAAAATCGCACATACCGATTTCAAAACATCATAAAGCCCGAAAAAGCCCGTCTCATTCAGTGAAAAACAGGCCCCCCGGGGCCCGGCCCCGGGGCCCCACTCAAAATGGCATAACAAGGCCCAAGCCCGGCCCGCGGGCCCCGGGCCCGGGCCCGTGCAGACCTCTAAGATGGGGTCTGCACAGTGCACATGCACCTAGGCAGAGGCTCGCCCAGCAGTATAGGCTAGCTCGTACCACCCTCTACTAGCCAGCACCACAGAAACCAGGACCTACTTTAGCTAGGTAGGCTCGCCCAGCAGTATAGCCTAGCTCGTCACACCCTCTACTAGCCAGCACCACAGAAACCCGGACCTACTTTACTAAGGGAGGCTCGCCCAGCAGTATAGCCTACTAGCCAGCACCACAGAAACCAGGACCTACTTTAGCTAGGTAGGCCCGCCCCAGCAGTATAGCCTAGCTCGTACCACCCTCTATAGCCAGCACCACAGAAACCAGACCTACTTTAGCTAGGTAGGCTCGCCCAGCAGTATAGCCTAGCTCGTCACACCCTCTACTAGCCAGCACCACAGAAACCAGGACCTACTTTAGCTAGGTAGGCCCGTCCCCCCAGCAGTATAGCCTAGCTCGTACCACCCTCGTACCACCCTCTACGAGCCAGCACCACAGAAACCAGGACCTACTTTAGCTACGTAGGCCCGCCCAGCAGTATAGCCTACCACCCTCTACTAGCCAGCACCACAGAAACCAGGACCTACTTTAGCTAGGTAGGCTCGGGGGACCTTTACACTGGTCTGCAGGCGACCTGTGAGGGGAGACACTTGTTCCAGAGTCCTTTTCATTCCCGTCTTCCCCGGGGAACCATTTCATGTCAGTGATGTGAAATATTAATTTTATAACAGAAAGTGTGGATCGAGTTTTTAATCTAATAAAAATTATTGTTCTGGCTAATTGTGAGTGCATGGCAATTATTGTGGTCAATCGGCTTCAAGTATATTTATTTAACCTATTCAGTTTTAAAAGCTGATTTACTAAGGAGAACAACACTGATGTGATGCTAAATCTAGCGGTAGAGAAACTGTTCATTCTGCGACACGATTTTAATTTTTGGATTGGCGACTTTTTCGTAAAAGGGTGAACGACGCACGGGGGAAATCAAGTTTTCGGAAACTTTATGAGATATTTCATGGGCATTTCAAAATTGTGCACACGTAGAAGTCCAAAATGGTATTTGTGAGGTTAGACTTTGAGCAAGAGAACAGCCATGCATGAAAACAACGTGACCATATAAGAATGTCTTCCTCGTGACCCTCGGACCCTTCACGAACATATATTTAATTTAAAACAAACAAAAGTTGAAAAAAAGACATGTACATTACGGGTATAAGGGCGCCTTTATCCAACTAGACTAGGAAAACGCCAAAGTCGTTGTTAGACGAGTGAGCGAGTCATGTGTTGAGTACGTGGGAACATCTCCAAACAAGTTGATTGATATATGTATGGGTGTTGAGTTTATTTGTTACAAGAGAGCGTCAACTGTAAGTCCATCGCCACTCTCGACTATGATACACTAGGCAGGAAAGACCAACGCTGTCTAGATCCAGTCTTAAGTATAGGGGGAGAAAAGGGAATGATACCGGGTACTCAACACATGGCTCACTCACTCGTTTAACAATGACTTTGGCGTTTTCCTGGTTTAAAACAAAAGTGGAAAAAATAGACATGTACAAGAAATATCAAAACGAAATAGGGGTGAGCTGAGTGCAACTGCCTAATTTTAGATTCCAAGTTACAACATAAAATATTGTAAATGAAGCAATAAGAAAAGTACGACTAGCAAAGCGTCGGGGACCGAGAGCAACAATTTACTAAAATTCGGTATCGAAAATAGCCCAATGGTGGCATTTCCGTTCTGAATGTAGAGGTATGCGTTCAATATTCTCGGACTCTCGTTCTTTGGTCTATAATAAGAAGTTTTAAGAACTATACAGGCATTATTTCTGAACTATATGTAGTAGGTGTATCATACAGCAGATGTGAGAGTTCTAGCATACGAGGATAGATATTCTTCGAAGGCGTCGTGGGTAATTAAGTTAGTGGTTAGGTCTCGTTTCTCTAGTAGGAAACCTGCTCAGAGACAAGTAATAATTAATGCTCCTCGTCAGGTAAGTATTTTGGTTACGTAAAGGGTGCTAGGGTGAATGGAAGGGATGTTTAAGATGACTCAGTACCTAACATTCGTGCTTAGTGACCGAAGAAAAACTTTCAATTGGATAGCCAGTGGCGGGTATCGAACCTAGACCTCTCGAATATAGATACGCGTGTTATTCGCACGAGCTAATCGGTATAAATTATTTACAGGTTATCGTTTCTAGTTTACTCAAATACTCCCAGGATCCACAGCGCATGACCAAGCTGACTGTACTATCAGAATTTTGTTCATCGGGAAAATATCTAATATTGTGATTACAATAATTTCTTTAAACCAATTCGGATTTCAAAGAAGTTAGCCCCATATCAAAATAATAATTGCCATAAGTTTGATTGGTTTGCATAACAAATTATATCTAATCGCACTACTACACTGTATTCGATGTCTTTTCTCAATACTGATAGCCACAACATTTTCGATAATGCTATAGAGTAGACCATGGACAGAGGCAGGTATTTACGGTAGAAACAAAATTTTCACCGCCAAAAACCGTAAATGATAATCGTTTTCAACACCAATTCACCGCTTTTGGTCAGAACAAAACCAAAGATGCAAATAAGTTCCACCACAAATACCTGCCTCTGAATTCTCATAACTACATTTTATTGTAATGTGCAATTCTTTTACAAGGTACCACACCCAAAATTAAAAAAATAAAAAAAACGAGAGAGAGATATAGAGATTTCAACTAAATGTTGAATTATTTTCACCACCAATTCACCACTTTTGGGTACAATAAAAAGAAAATTGACTTTTATTTTCACCCCAAATACCTGCCTCTGACCATGGATATACGCATCCACGCCGTGTTCGGGATTCGATCCCACACCGTCGCTTCCACAAGTTCGAACCCAACCTACCTCTGAAAGGTCGGACAGTGATGTTCTAAGGTGGGTCCTGACCGATCCAAGTGTAAACTGCCAGTGTTAGGAGAGGTCATCCTAGGTTTTATTGCCCAACAGCTGGGAAGATGCCCACGTGGACTTTGATAATAACCGCCATTTAGATTCACCTTCGCGAACTATCCAACCCTCGGACAGAGGAACAGACAGTTGGACCTGGTCCAGTGTTGCCAGACGTGCAGACAACACGCGTCACGGACAATTAATGTCTGTTGTTTCAACTCATACAAAGGGGACGATAATTAATAGAATTACTCAATGTCAACAACAAATTAAAAATATGTGCATGGTGTGCTCTCTGTTCTATCCCCGATACCATAGCATGTTTGTAGTGCGTTTTTATTATGCCTAAAGGCGGTGAATTAGCTATCAAAATAATCAAAAATTTGATAAATTTAGGAAATTTTGAGACAGATCTTGTAAGGAGTTCCAGGTTACAAAACAGAATTATTTATGCAAGTATTTGGGTAAAAAATAAATTGTACCGTATCTTTGTTTTTGTTTTACACAAAAGCAAAAAATTGAAGGAGAAAATTATTCAAAATTTCGTTTTTAGCTGCATACATTTTGTTTTTACCATAAATATAACTGTTTCTGCTCATTACACCCATCCAATCATGATCCATAACTTTCTTTTAAAAAAACACAAGTTTCTTCTTCCCTTTCCTTATGACAAAATCCCCATAAAAATACAATGAAACTATTGAATGAAAGCAAAGCAAACTTTGCATTACACATCACATTTATCCGCCACCTACATTGTTCAAAGACGTTAGTTTGTCAACAAGTTTTTATTCCGACAGCCTAAAATAATTCAATTTGGTCTAACAATAGTTTGATTCACACGAGCCGGCCTGGCAACCCTGGGCTCACCTCACACCAACGCAATCAAGACAATGAAGTGACAGGCGCCAAACTAAACCAAACAGCCGGGGCGTCCGGGCAATAACTCGCTACATTACAGCCAGCCCGAGTGACACTTAATGGGTCACTTCCCTGGAGATAGAATCACCTCGCAACACTAAACGGTACTAACGAGCTTTGTAACGTCGACCAATCTGAGTGTGGTCATTCAATATTATATAGTGACGTTTTCACGACTTGATTCCATGACTTGATCGAAGTTTATAAGCATTGGTAGATTCAGCACACAGGGGCCAACAGAAATATAAGGGGGATCCACTTGATGCTGTCTTCAAAATGGATAAAGACAGATATATACTTTTTTAAATTGAGGCATGTATGCTCATTTTACGCGCATTCAACTTTCTCAGACAATTTTAATCGCATCTATTTTGTAATTTTACATTGTGTAAAAATAATTATGAAGGCATCACATATACTTTTCATTATGATTAAGAAAATAAACAAAAAATAAATTCAATTTTTTAAAATTTAGAATCTGTAAAAATGGTCAAAAACAGCCAAATAACTACGCATTTTCTGATTGATATATGATAAAAATTGAAAATATAATACAAAAGGAGAGTATACAGAATATGTCCTTCATTATCAACTATGCCAAGTTGTATTAAGATGTAATGATTGCAGGACAAGGAACGCGCCGAACATCAAATCACGGATCAAATCACGGAAACGATTAAAATTCCGCACCACAAAGTAGCTATGTATGTATATATGATTTAACGGGTTATCGGACAATTAAGTTTCTCTGTATAACAAGATGACGCCGAAGACAACAATAACACCGCACACTAAATGATGTCATCGTTATTCATTACAAATCGTAATTAAATGCAAAACAAACGTGTAAATGTTTCGTGCACAAAACAGACCCACCTTGAAATGTGTTTGGCTATCGAAGGCCAAATAAGTTGCAAATAATGTCGTAAAAGTCGCTGAATGCCCGCCCTCTGCACACGTGATCAATCAGGCGTCGGATTCCACGGCCTGCCTGATGGATGAGACACATCACACGGGCCGTGGAGTGGAAACTAACACGACGCCCACACAGGTGCCGCACGGGAGATATTATACGTGCGGGCTTGTCGGTGGGAAGCCTATTATAACGACTCCTGCGAGGTGGAGGTTGGGCCAGACATTCAGGAAAAACATTTTAGATTATGTTTAGTTTGTTTTGTTTATCTCTGGCCTGAGGACAGACCCGTGCTGGTCAGACCCAGCCACAGGCGAGGGGGCGCGGTCGTCGTAGTCGTCGTCGGGGAGGTCATCGAGGAGAAGTGGATGGTTCCCCGTCAACGACTTCCAATTTCGGAGAGCAAATTGCTCTTCTACTTACTATTTATCTATTTTGTTGTATTTTTCTCGCAAATCGAGATGGCCATTGTAGGGCACAATGCCCTTTTAGCCTTTGGCTCTTAAGGGTAGTTGGGAAAGGAATATCCGAGGGCTGTTTAAAAACCTTCAGTCATGATTGCCGGTCTCGACGGGATTTAAACCCGGGGCCTCCAGAATCAGAGTCAAGCGCTTAGCGCCTGAATACTCGGGTCCAATTCTAGCCCGGACCACTCGTGGTTTTCAGCACTTTTATAATGAGCACTTTTGGGAACAATCTACACAATATTTCGTTGAACCAAATGTGTTGAGAATCTAGCTGCAAAAAGTCGAGTTCACCCGAACCTGCAGCCACTGAGATCAACATGGCACAAAAAGAGGTATAGCCTAGCCGAGATTAGCACGGGATGTAAGAAAAAGTTGAGACTAGAAACATTATTTTCAATGCCACCACATAGAAACCTTGGTGTTAACGTTACGTGCTGAGGTTAAACACGAACTAAATATCATTGATGCTAAGAGATTTCAACCGGCTATATTTTGTATACTAATTTACAAAATCGTATTTGCTTTAGCTACGGCAAAACTGCAAACAAAAAACACATCCTCAAACAACAATTAACTATATCCTGACACAAATTAACACTCAATTCTTGACGAAGTCCAAAAAGCCAAAGCAAAAAACAATCAAGTCCTTCTATAAAAATCAGATTCCCTATAAAGAGCTTAGGTAGTAGGAAAACAAGAAATTTGTGACCCATGAGGGGAGGTCACATGGCTAAAAGAAGTCAATGGTAGTGGTGTGTCGAAAAGAGAAGTATTGTATCTTGTCAAATTGAAAAAAAAGAAGAAAAAAAAAATCGGAAAATTACGGCTTTCGTCCCTTGTTTTTCTTTATAGTCACGTGCTCAACCCAAATAACATCATCAAAAGAAGAACAATTAAAAATAGATTTACAATCATGTGTGTAGTTTGTTGTAGTTAATTAACCTTGTAATGGCGAGGTTGCACATTAGAAACATATAATTAAAAACACGAAGAGAGTAAAAACTGTTTGATTCTGGTCATGATAAGCGAGTCTGTTTAGAATGACAGACAGGGTTGTCGCGTGTTGCATCTTATTTATAGAGCGAGCACAGGAAGCAGCGATCATGACGTAATTACACAAACATTAATTGTCACTCCTGATAGCTGGAGGCGTGCGGGTGTAAGAGTGTATTACACTAGGCAGACCCCTCGTGTCTTGCTTGCTGTTTGTTTACTGTGCACCAGGAGCAACATTAGTAGGTGTCAGCGTGGATGATGGCAGACAAGTGTCGGTGCTACACAGATGTGCACTGGGTGTAGAGATGCTATACATCAGGGAGCAAAGATTGACTGTCTGTCCGTCTGTGCGAGTGTTATGTCTCACAATAAAAACTGAACATGACCACCCATTGGTATCCGTATTTTTTGTTCACATTTGCCTGTCAACAAAGATGACAATAGTTTTAGTGACCGTGGATGGTCAGGGGAAGCCTCTCGTATCTCTCACCCGGCGCCTCCACCATTTGACTTGAATCTGCACGGGAACAAGCGCGTGGTGTATATAATAACGGTATTCTGTCCTACTAATTTTATTTGGAAACTCTCTTCCCTTCTTGTAGTAATAGAAATGGTCACTCCATTTTCATAATTTGTGCGAATGTGCACTTTTTCTCTATTTTTATTAATATTTGAAGAGTTGGTAGGTCGTGATATCTTATAGTACATATGATAACTCGTTTTACACGTCAATATCTTCACCGGGTCATGCTCCAATTCAAGTAAATACAATTACGATTACTGGTATAATGATCAGAATACAATTTGGTTAACGGTAAAATTGTACTCCTCGGAACTGTATTTTTTGGATGAGCGTAGCGAGCGTAGCGAGCGAAGCGAAGATTCCATTTCATTACACTGAAGTAAAAAATCCGGAATGTTTTTTTTTTTCTCTTTTTTTCTGTTTGTATTATTGTGTGTTTGTTAACACGATTCCGGCTAAACCGATACTCCAATTGCGATGAAATTTTATGGCGACCTTCGAAATCTCTGAACTTAGAACTGCCACGTTTTTGAGTGCAATCGGAAAATTATTTCTCATGAAAATCGCAATTTTACGATTTTTTTTCGATTTTTAAAATTACGATTAACAAAAAAATAAAAAAATAAAGTTAATTTTTTATTTAATTTAATTTAATTAAAAAAATTCTTCAACTTAGTAATAATTTTGTCACAGCACAACAGAAAATCCTCATAACACATGGCAGCTCAATGCACCAATTACGCTCATCCAACAACGCGGCGGGACTTAAGCGTTTTCCTAGTGTTAGAAAAATGTAAACGAATAAGGGGTAAATCGAAGGGTTGCAAATGCAAGAAGGAAATATCATTTACAATTCCCTCACAGTAGTTGCCATAGCAACTCCCAAGCTCTACATATAACCAATAATAATTTATTTCCTACGGAAATGTATTAGTCGATAATTAATTAAATGTTATTCCTGCAGTTGAAGCCCTGGTTTACATATCACGTGTAACACGCCCTGTGGCTTCGCGGTTAGGGTGAAACACACAACTGTTTGATGCTGCACACATCAATAGAGTTTGCAACTGATGGAGCCCGGGGGTGTGCGCTCAGCTACACCCGCAGTCTGCCACACGGTCACCGCGAGGGCTGGGGTGCCACGTTGGGTGTTCAAAGGCAAATCCACACGATTCAATGCACAAACCGCTGAACAATAAATATATTGGATCAAACATTTGACCCACATACGGGAATAGCACATTCTAATACACCTCGTCCAGTTGTTGTAAGCGCTTTATTACCAACATTAAAAAAACATTACAAATGAATTACATTGTGAAAGACCGGGAATTGACAACGTGAATTATTTCCGGAAGGTGTATTTAAAAAAGACGATCTTCGTTGAAATGATTACCAGTATTTAAAAATCTAAAATTACACTTTTGTATCTACCTTCCAAGCCCTAATTGAGATTGAAAGAATAATTGATCGGTGTTTCCAAATTAAATAGTCCAGTCTCTTGTTGGTCATTGTTCACTCGTCAATGGTGTCGGCGCCTACAGGGTTGGCTTGGTCGGCTTTAAACTTTGTCCCGCACCGAAAATCAGTTATGAGACGTTTTATTTAATTTACGTTCTTTATCTTGAGCAAATTTAGAATTGTATAGAATATTTTTTTTATCCCATAAACCCTTCATGTGGGGATTTTTTTTACTACACTTTTATGAAAGATGACGTCATTTGCTTCCCATAAATATCAAGGAGGCAAAACATGTTGTAGAGTTAAAAAAATTGTATTGTGAACATCAACTTGTAAATAGGCTTAACTTAGTGTAATGTTTTATACTTTGCTTTTATTTTATTTTATTGATGATGATTTTATTGATTTGATGTATTTTATGTATGATCTGTACCGTCTGCTTAGTGGAAGATAGCTCTTGAGCTAAATAAAAGATGATTTGATTTGATTTGATACATAGAATCAAGACAATTAACTTTTTATCATTTTTCTACGTTTTCAAAAACATCTTTTCGCGAAATTAGCATCATATAAAAATCAAATCACAAATTATACGGACGTCTACTTAAAAGGAGAATATATTTTTATATATAACATGTAATTGCATGTCATATATTTATATAACATGTAATTACATGTTGCTCGAGCGAGTTTATTCTAGCTTCTTATGTAGAATGTCTCGAGTTCAAACCCAGGTTAGTGGCGAGAATATCGCATTATTTGCAAGAAACACGTAATAAATTTCTAAGTGCCTCCCACTGTTCTATCGGTTCCGCCAGCTGACTTTGAGTGGGTATTGTCAATAAATGTAAATGGATCGTTTTATAGTTTTATTGCTATATTGATGAAAGAAATACAATCAATAACAATAAAACAACTTAGTTCATTATAACGTGGAAACTATATTTCCTGGATAATAACTCTTGATTTGAGCTACAGCTGTGGTAATAATACATTATTAACTGAGTCTGTGATTTTAATAACATGCTGTGGTTTAACAACCGTGGTAGTTGTATTATAATTGATAGATTTAAAGATAACTACTGGTTAATAAAACTATGCATGGGAAATTAATTACGATGAATAAATAATTGTGGTTAAACAAGAAATCTGCTATTTACGAGTGAATGTTTTGGAGAAAAATGAAATAAAAGTGAAATATAAATGTTTGCAAACATGCGTAGAATCATCAAGTCTTCCAGTGCAAACAAACGAACACAAGAAAAAGTATTTGTGTTGATAACAGTTGAGTCTGTTGAAAGTTAGTAATTAGCACGAACAAACCCGAAGATACTCGCCAAGGTTCGTATCTTGATGAAACATCTCAGTTGATAGATATTATATTGAAGTGTATGGTGCGAGCGTCACCCATTGATTAACCCCATTAGATCTAGTATCAGATAATGATTTATGTGACGTCAGTGCAGCATCTGACCAGGACACGGCCTAGTGGGGTGTGAGTGATGATATCTCCCACCCCCTCTGTGGTATATCTACACGCACACGCGTGTGGACATCAGAACCATAAGGCACGTTATATCACGACGACATTCTCTATTGGCAGTAATTGTAATTGTAATTTATAAAATATAATATTTTTTACATGTTTGTCACTGGTGTTTTGATTGTAGGTACAAAAAAGACAAGTTTTGTTCACAACAAAAACAACAATAAATTAATGTCAAGAAAGATTAATAAATTAATTTGTTATCATAAAATAACATTGCTAACTTATTTTGATTGCAAAAATACAACGTGAAACAAGAAAGAATACGAACTACGTGGAAATAAAACAATTATCTCAATTCCCATAAAATATTTAATATTTCATCAAGAGGCAACTCGTTAATTAACCCCCCACCCCTCGGGGCCTGGAGTCAACACTAAGTACTAATTAAACTTGAACTCGGTTCTGCGAAACCAAGATGATTATTCCCTCGGATTCCAAAGCTCGAAACTTGAACCAGAAGAATAATATCGATCGCAAGGAGATAATAAGCCCCTCCCTTAATGAGCCATAACTACGGGGGACGTGTAGGTGTTGTACAAGTTATGATCCGAGGAAAACTCGTAAACAACGTCAGAGAAATGCTGTAAAAATAAGTAATTAAAATAAAACTGCAAAGAATTAGTTAGCATCTTCACGAGGCATGGCCACTTGAAGCTGTTTTCAGCCCACGCCAAGACAGAAGAGGGGGGGGAGGGGATTCGATTCAACATTTTCAAAACATCCGCAGTAAAAAAACAAGAAGGAGGGTTCACAAAACATCCGATCCGGGTCAACCAGCGCAGCAGAACAATCAAAAACTTTGCTAATTGTACCATAAACAATCCACATATTTGCAAACGGTTTGATTCCCATCTTATGAAGTGTTCGGCACCTTTGTCACATTTCTTTTTTTTTTAATTTGTTCCTGGTTTACATTTTTTAGTGACGGTTTAAGTGTTTTAAGAGCAAATAAACAAATCAATGTCAAAGCTTCCCAGATCTCACATTCCCCATTAACCCGTTAACTATTTTAATAGTTTGGGTGGAATCTGAGTAAAAATGTGTGGATATGTAAAAACGAATATTCTTCGAGGAAATCGCTTCAAGTCTCACGATTCAGCAGTAGCAGAGAATGCAGAGAGGACATAGTCCAAACATTGTTTGCTAAGTGGACATATTGTTCGTAGCAAGATTAACAAAGATAGGGAACAAGGCAAGGAACTTACAACAACGTAACAGTAACGGGACTAGGTCCGACCGTGAGAAAGAAACTAAAGGACTTGGGTCCGATCCCGCATGGGACTAATGTTTTAATTGTCACTCGCCCCCATCCACCATTGTAACTTGATGAATAGACTCAACAACAATTACTTACACTCAAAAAACACTTGTTCAATGAGTACGCAATAGACATACAACCATTTGTATGCTGTGATTGTATAATTAAATTAGTTTATTAGTAGATGTCAATTAAATATCTGGGTCACGGTCATGGTTGGGTAAGGCCTAGTACTGGAGCGGTAGAGGTGTGACATCAGCAACAGCATCTTGTAGCCCCATGCTAAGCCAATCACTACGAGACAATGGGCGAGATACCGTAGCCAATTAACAATAGATAGTAATTACTACTTCATTGATTGGCCCCCCACTCGCGCGGCACAAGTACATTAGGAGGAAGGTGACAGGAAGCCTTCATTCACAAGCAAGATAAACTGGACATGTGTTTTAGGCGAAGTGCTGTTCGCTCGGCCGACTGACACCACAGGGGTTTGAGATTTTGAACAGATGTCACGAAAGTGGAAATATATGGCTATGCAGTATAACACTTTTTTCAAATTTGCTTTAAAATAATTCATTAAAAATAAATTTAGTTTTCACGAATTTCGGTTTTGTTAAAAAGGCCAAAATTGACTATATTCGTGATTTTTTCTGGCTGATTAAGTCAAAATTTGTAAAATCTATGACTGTAGGGCTGTCCATGTATGCTTTATTGACATATGCCATATACGTCGGATGCTTCTTGGCCGAGCGAATAGCTATTTGCTTGCTGCCAAATGTGTCCTATTCCCTCGGCAATATTCGTACAAAACAACGGAGTGTCTTTGAAATTCACTCTGAGATAAAACAAAAATTGTATATAATTTTAAGGGAGTGAAGTAAAATTTATTTTATAACTGAATAGGAAATACGTCAAATAAAAAAAAGCACCCATATGCATCACTTAGCATGGGCGCCGGCAGGAATTTTAGCAGGGGGGGGGCAACAATCACAATTTGTAGTTTAGTTGGGCAAGCACAATAGCGCCGCAGGCGAAATTTTTGAAAATCAGGTTTTTAGAATGCATTTGGTGGGTTTTAGAAAAAAGTAGTGGGCTGAATACGATACCGAAATTATGTAATTTTTGTGCAGTAGATACTAGAAAGTAAACAAAAAAACATTGTGTCTCAACTTTTATACGGTTACTAAAATGGGTTATGAGTTGAAAATGAGACACGTTTCAAAAATAAAGGCTTTGTTTTAATTGCATAAAATTATAATGAATGTGACTATTTTGATCACATTTTCTTTTCTTACATAAACTGCAACTTGTAATTTCTCTCCAGTTGCAATGCAATGTGGAATAAAAATATAAAACATAAACACGTTCTTAGAGGTCTACATCGACTAATAATTTACTAGCCTACAAATCATAGGAACGATATCTTGTTACAGTATTATTATTTATTTCAATAAATCATACACATAATATCACATAACATAAAATAAATGGAAAACGGGCGTGATTGACTAGACCCAAAAAGGAAAATGCGAAATTTCAATACATTACTAAGTACTAAAAACAAACAAACTAGCAACACTCTGCTCCCGATCAGGTCATTAAATATATTATTATTATTATTATTATTAATATTAACTTTCAATTGAATTTCGGTTTCACAAAAACATTAATTTATATGTAATAAACGCATATCACTAGTTAAAATTTATTTTTCCTGAAATCCAGGGGGGGCAAGCGCCCCCCCTTGCCCCCCCTCCCGGCGCCCATGTCACTTAGAGTTCGTCTGTCCGTCTGTACGTGTATCACGTGTCATGATAAAAACCGAACATGACCTCTGATTGACATGCGTTTATGTTGACAAAATATTTTGATGACGCTGGGGGTCAGGGGGCGGGGGTGGTTTATTCAAAGGGGAGACCCCCCCCCCCCGTCTCTTCAGACCGGCACCTCCACCAAAAGAGGATCAACGTTCAGCAACTTCAACGGCAACCTCTTCATTAACAGTTTCCCTAATTATTTGGGGATTCTCCAGTACCTACTTTATTTTTATTTATTTATCTATTTTTATTTATTTATTTAACGTCTACTCTATTCATTTAAACAACTGATTTTCAAAGGACAACGAAATAAATTTAATTTCATATATTATGCAGACACAACAATGAACTAAAGTTTGCAAAGTTTGAAATAATAATATTACAACAACAATGTATTAATAAAACACACATTTCGGTAACAAATTCAAAATGGATATTAAATGAAATTAATTAATGAGCCAAATTTAAAAAAGAAAAAAATTAAAAAAAAAAGAAAAACGAAAAAAGATACCCATACTCTCTTAAAATGTTGATGGTTTCATAAGCAGACCTACCATACTACTCGTACTACTATGTGAGATCGTTTGCAATTTAAAAATAAATATTACTATAAGTACCACAAATATTTGACGTGTACGCCGAATCACGTATTTGTAATGCCAGCATGCTGATTCTGAGCTCGGTGCCGACCATGAATAATAAAGTCGGGTCCAAACGAAACTAGGGTTCGGCTAATTGTCTACCTTTACATTTTACAACCCCCCGAAGATGCCACGCGGGGTATTGAACCCACGTCCGTCTGCAGTGCGCATTGCAGCCATGTCCGCAACGAGTGCGGGCGTCGTGGAGTAGTTGCCAGCCATCTCGGCAGAGAGACAGAAGCGTTTTCGTCAGGATGCCGTCTGTATAGGCCACCTACTTTTGATGAGAGACATATTTTCCCAACTGTCTATAATCGATTAAGAAACGATTAATTAAATTAAAGGAGTGATATCGATTATAGTTTTCTCTCCAGATATGTCACAAAATAAAACACAACGTAAAGAAGCACTCTCCCTGTAAAATAACACTTAAGCTTGGACCATGTTTTTATTTTTAAATATATCTTTTGGTAGGGAGAATTAGGTTTAACTATTGACTGATTATATGAGATCGTTTATCTAAAAAAGACTCCATTCTGACCCCGGTCACCCCAGTGGCGTCCATATCTGGGTTGGTCTAGTCCTTGCAGTAACCGCCACTGCACGGCACAGGTAACATACCTATTGTGCATGTCCTCCGCACATTAGCCTAGCAAGCAATAAATAAGCCCAAACAATAAAACATATGTTAATGTGGTTTATTGCAAACAGTAAAATCGAAATAGATTTTGGCATCGCGGCCATGTTAAATCGCTCTCGGGTGTGGCTGCGTGTTGTATGGTATAAATCACTTGTGTTCGCTTAGCCAGGGGGGGGGGGGGGATGGGCAGAAGAGTTAATAACGATTGAAAGTTGTAACGAGTAAATATTTTATAAGTGGGGGCGCACAGGTTGTAGCCGAGACCGTGCAAGTGTTCACCGTATAGATGAAGTAGATCATGGACTCGGGTTCGAACCCCGTCGGCGAGTATATCAGAACTTCACAGGTTCGAACCCTGTCGGCGACTGTACTTTGTAGATAGTTCTAGATGGTTCTAGCGAGGTATTTCTCAGTCATATAGAATCCTGATGTCTCCTTACAAACCTTGAATCTTAAATCGTAGTCCGTACTTACGATTTGCGAACTGCCTATAAATATTAAATGTGAATAAACAAACATTAAAGACAACCGCGTAATTATGCATTAATCATTCTGAATTAAAATACAAATTAAAATACATATAAATGCATTTAATTTCACCATTAGATAATTTCCCCCAGTTAAATTCCCGAAAAGATTAAATAGTTAAAGTTTAAGTCAATTACGCGAGTTTGTTTACATTTTGGTAGAACAAATAGTTGGGGTTTCGAAGTTGATTCGTGATTTGAAGTATAAACAATCGCGGAAATTCGCGAATAAATTAATACAAATTCAATATTGAGCATTCAGGAAACAAAATTATATGCCTAGAGAACGTGAATTATTTTTCAATGCACCGAATAGGCAACATAAAATAAATTGCAACATACTCTAGTTGTTGCAGTGGAGGGAGGCGCAGTACAGTACTCAACACGGCCAATCAACGCTGAGTGCCAGAGAATGTTGCTACAGGTAGGTAGGTAGGTCTACATGTTTAATAGACAGAGTGCAGATCAATACAGAGCAGCACGGGCGAGGCTGTGAGTTCGACCCCCGTCACTGGTGATCATAGCTATACACGCTGTTGCTCGTGATTATAGTTACAGAGCTGACGGCCAGGTGAATGGCCAACAATTATAATCGTTCAGGACAACCAGAGAGAGAGAGAGAGAGAGAGAGAGAGAGAGAGAGAGAGAGAGAGAGAGAGAGAGAGAGAATATATCGTCGACGAAGAAAAAGAAAAACACTTTTGGTGGAGGCGCCGGGTACGCTATGCACAAAGTAGGTTCGTCGCCTGTTCGCACGTACAGTAACGGTGTGCCACATTGGTGCCAGTCAATAGTTTTGTTATTTACTAAAAAGCGTCAACAATAGTTTTGTTATTTACGAAAAAGCGCCAACAATATCCTACCGAACAAGGGAGAGACGTGATGAAGTTAGAAGGCGGTGCACTCTCGCTTCCTTATAGTCGCAGCGAGGGTGCAAAGCTTCGCACCCCGCGCAGACCAATTGCCATGCAGTGGACGTTGTTAGGCCACGCGACATGAACGTGCGTAATCTCCCCACGCAGTGCGTGTGTGTAGACAGCTAGGGGAGGGCACCCCCGGCGTCATAACAGCAGCACCGCGCCCACCCCTAGCTTCTGTGCGCGCGAAGTAGCGAGGCATGCGACGCTGTGTGGGACACCGTGGGACACACTGTCTGCCTGTCTGTCTGTCGGACGTACATCTCCGCCTGTGTGTTCAGCTACATTATGTCTATCTACTAGGAAACGCTCAGTTGGACGCGTTGATAAGCGAGCACGTGCTATAGCTAGACCCACATTGCACATTTTTTTAAATTTAAAAATTTACGACGTTCGCGTTTCCAGTATTATTTATTATTGCCAAGGTATTTGGGTAAACCCGTGTTTAAATCTACTTTAAAATCCACCGCCATCTAGAGGACCTTGACTCCTTGGGGAAACTATTTAATCTCTTTGTTGACAAATAATAGACTGCTTCCTCGAAAGTAGTTGGATTACTTCTAGGTGGCAGTGCATTAGAAACTTCGCGCGTCTTTGCGTTGCCATGGCAACGTTACTTTTGTTATAATGTAATTTCCATCTACACTACTTATCGGATCAAAATAAAATTAACATATTCGTGACCGGACGGACATTCTAAATGATTTGGCTATCTCAGATTTTGTCGCCGTTGAGTTTAAAAAAAAAAACTTTCGATTAACTTTAAATGTAACTTTTTAACTTTTTGAACGATTTTGCCACAAAACTAATGGCATTCAATCGAGAACAAAGCTTGCGGATGGTGAAAATTTCAACTCTATCCGAGCCTCCGTTCAAACTGTTATCGCGAGACATACAAACAAAAAAAAAACAAACAAAAAAACAAACAAAAAAAAAAAAAAAAAAACAAAACCAGTGACTATTTTTTCCGGCAGAGTCAAATGGAAACGCTCGCTTCGCTCGCTTAATCACTATGTATGTGCCACACAATCGATAATTGTGTATAATTGTCAATTATCAATTACAATTATCTATCAGTGCATGGACTATGCAGAGGGGCTGAAGGAGGTTACACCCCCAGACCCCTGAAATATGAAAATCGTTTTATTTTATACGGTTAAATATATAAAAGATGCAAAACTGCATGTGCACAACTACACCACAAGTACAATACTCAAAATGTATAAACGTTTTGTACTTCTAAAATAACTTTAAAGTGAGTGCTTCTAGCACGAAGTTTCTAACAAAACACTTCCAGCGAAGCTGTATTGTGGTGACTCCCCCACTGTATGGTGCATTTTGTTTATAGCTACACAACTATTTTATCTCCGGATGATCTTGAGAGCTCCCCCTGCAACATATTCCTGGATACACCACTGCTGCTATCAACACGTCTGCCCTCCTGTCTGTCTATGAATGCACGCATTGCGTGTGTTGTATCTCGCACACATATTTGCATTTAACAAGACCCGGACACGTCCGCCCAGCGCCCACCCAGTCACTTCGGCCACGATCCGGTAGGTCAGGCAGAATTTGGTCCAATAATAACCTTACTGTCGCCAATAATTGTGTGTAAGTAATAGTTGGTATAACGTGTGTATAAGTAATCTCAGGTCTAAAACTGAGATCAGGTTTATTTGTATTTATTCGTCCGAGGATGCGGTATGAACGACGATGAACCAAACGGTGCGAGTCGTATTATGAACACACGCTCATCTCCGAGGTTCCCGACATAGAAACTATATCACCCCCTCCGGGGATCGATCCCGGAACCCCCACATTAAAAGCACGACCTCCACAGCCCTGTCAAACTGTCTGAAAGCCCTTTGTTACTCGGATAACAGAATCCCGTACAACGCCACATTTCCCATGACCCCAGTTACTTAATACCGCCTATCTCACTCACACCACTCGCTGTTATTTAATTACAATTATTATTAACTGAACAAAGAGCCAGGAAATTCCCTGGGGAAACTTCTCTCCCTACTAAACACAACCCTCATACTATAATTTTCAGTTTCCCCTATAATATGCAAGGCCATGTGTGAGATGGTCCGAGTCACAGCCTTCTGTAGCACAAAGAGTCGGTGATGTTATTCGCGCGTGTTTGTTGCTAGAAGGCGGTGGTTAGTTGTAAGATCGATGGCGTGACGTCACTGGTCCCCGAGGCTAGGCCCAAAGGAAGGGATTGGCTAAAGAGATGGAAATACAGTAAAAACACGACTCGGGAACGAGTTCAAAGGTGGTTTTCATCCGGGGTATGAATGTTAATGACGTCTTGATAGTGAGGGTTATCACTTTAGGATGAATAAAATAACAGAGCACGGGGGTAATGGATCGTTTCGATCTGTCTGTCGTACGTGTGTGCAGAACTTTTTTAAAATGTCATAATGCGCCACTCTCGTCTAGGGGGTGTAGGGAGGCAGACCCGTACTGGTCATATCCATCAGAAAGGGAGGGTTCTCCTCCACATCTGCGTCCGTATGTCATTGCCGTCCGTCGGGTATGTCGTCGACAGGGGGAGGTTCCCGACGATGAGAAATGCCAGAGCTCGCCTCTACCTTCGGGAAGTAAAATAATCCTCTATACTCCCTACTCCTCTACTTCCTACCTGATGTTATAGAGATGGTCTTTGTCGTTTTCTCGTCTTTTACGATCAACAGAGAAAAACCTGGACAAAATTTTATACCCCGAAGCCAGGAAAGTTTTGTTCTACCCCTGATAAAATGGATGTGTGTGTGTGTGTACCCCCAGTGTACCCTATGTAATCACGTGGTTCACAAGTCCATGGGTTTGAAGGCGGTACCCCTAGGTAGACGGCGACGTCCCACACCCCGTCCTCACAGCAAGTCACCAGATGGATGTGATTCCCCCCAACACATAATCATCCCTGATGGGGTAATATTAGTCACCGTAGACACACACCCCGGATACTTTATTAACACTGTTAAGGGGCTAAGAGCAGCCAGGTTTCACCCCTAACGCTCGGCGGGGGGCGAGACTAAGCAGTTCATGTGTGTGAATTACATTAGTGTTCGATCTACACGATTTATAGGCTGCTACCACACACAGACACAGACGCGGCTCGGTAATAGCGCGCGTGGGCTCGACGCCGGCCACATGCAATCCTGGTTCAACGACTCATTGCTAGAACACAACAATAACCTGATTCGTATACTCTTCTACAGTTACAACCCCGCACTCGGAAACAATTATTTATGATTATTATTATTGTAAATTAGATTTATAAAATTATTAGTACATATTTCAATGTTTTCCATACATCATATCATATCACTTATTACCTTGTATGAGATGATCTTTGAACATGTTATTTACAAACATGGGCGAGGGAGTACCCAAATAGGGAGCGAAGTCATCTAATGGTGGAGGGTTTGATTTGGAGAATAGCGAATCATCCGCCAGATTGTTCAGTGTGATGTGATTTCCAATAAAAGTCTGGAAAAATCCACGACTCCGCGTTCTCATCATCAGGCACCCCCACCAAACCGTAATTTATGGCCACCTGAGGCCGGGGCTTACATTGCAACTCGCGGACGAAGTGTTCCTGTGAGAAGAAAATAGATCTAATGGTGGAGGTGCTGGGTACGTGAATATTCTAACTTTCTTCAGTCTAGCCTCCACGGTCACCAAAACCATTCTGCATCAACCTTGTTGAAGGCAATGTCCAACAAGAGAAACATGTTCATCGTGACACGTGACATGCACAGGGTTGGACTGACAAGTAATCGTGGTCTCTTCCGAGTAATGTGCAATAGTATCATGCTTTATTAAGTTTGTAATGCACTCAGGCTATTCGAGACGATGAGTGGTGATCGATGAAGATGAGGACGATTAAAAAAAACATGTCTCAAGCGGGATTCGAACCCACGTCCTAGTAGAGCCATACGCTCCGGACCAGCGCCCTAATCGTATATGCCACCGCGGACGACATGAACAAACATATATCGAAGCTAAGACCGACAGTGCGACTCTGATTCGGGAGGTCCCGGTTTCAAATCCCGTCGAGACCGGCAATCCTGACTGAAGTTTTTTCCGAGGGTTTCGTCAGTCGTTAATGCGAATGCAAGGGGTTGAGGGAAACAGCCCTCGGACATCCGCAACATACCTAGCTAGACACCTGAAGAGGGGCATGGATTGCACCCTGGGCAGGTTTCACACAAACATTATTATTATAATTATTATATCGAAGCGAATAGGAAAGCTGATTACGAATCTACAGGTGAGCGGTTCCTCCACCGAACTGCTATAGGAGCACTATGCTTGAGCTTGACCGTGGGCTTGACCTCACGAATCTCTCTTCACTCCCACCAGTGGTCAAACTTCTGACTGTTCCTTCAGATAGACACAGTGGCCAACACCACAATACTGACCGCAGAGCCCCAGGGTTGATAACAATATAAAACACTTGGCGTTCTCCCAAAACACAATAGTTGAATACGAATGATCCTATTGTTACTCTGCCGGTACCGTATCATTTTCAAATGGAGATAAAAAAATTAACACAAATCGCCGGGGGTCAAGTTTTTGAAACGTGAATTAATGGCTAAACTAAACGTAACGAACGCAACAGTGAACAAAGGGGAAACCAAACCGTTTGTGAGAGGATCTATTATTAGAATAATATACATATTGTAATCGTTCATCATGGAACAGAACGGACGGATGTGAAGCCTCAAGGGCGGGAATTAATAATAATCAGCGAGGTGAAGGGAGGGATTGTTGAAAGACAAGACAAGTGTTCTTGTCGCAGGGTTTTATAATCAGTAGTAACTGCAGCAGAGTTGCGAGTCATGAGGATGCATTGTGTGCAAGGCGGAGGACAGATTGATTGTGTTGAATGTGGAATATGTAAAGAAGTAATTGAGTCATCGGTGGCGTCATGGGGTTTGCCTTGACCGGGGCTCGAACCCAAGGCAACCGGATCTACGTACATCACTTGAAGTACCGAAGTCACCGGGCAAGATATGTTAAATGAATAACTTAAATGTTACATTTCGTCGGCTGAGACTTTTTGAGCCCTTGGCGACTGAAAAACATAATACCTCTCTTCCGAACCCACGCATGTTAAATTGATATACAGAAGGTTGTTATATAGTTCGGTTAGGTGACGCAAGGTGTGATTGTGAGTTTTCTCAACCACACTTCTTCAGCTTCTCCTCAGCGCCCAGCTGGCCAAAATTTAGAAAAACCATTAATTCGGGCTTGACCTGACTGACTCAATGAGAGTAAAGGCAAAGGAGTTAACTTATTTTTATACTGTCACAAAATTAATTTAAAATCAAGTTTCTGGAGTGTCCATAGGAGGAATTTAGTATGATTTGCGTTTTAACACGTTTTCTTTTAGAAATTTTTAGTTTTTCAGAAACAGTCAATCCTTCCAGCCCTCGGATACCGGGATTAAAGCGTTTTTTTTTTTTGGGGGGGGGGGCGGCTAGCTCTAACCAGCTTCGTGACAGGGCGCCCGAGGCCCGCGCCCCACCCACTAAATGACGTCACTCTACAACGTCTGACCGGAACCTTGTCCTCTAACCCCGGAACTCGACGACACTCGCAAGGGTTAATCACCACACAAGGCTAGATAATTCTCAACTGATTGATCGTCTATTGGAAACAGATTCCTCGAGCCCGGCACGATCGCTCCTTCTTGGGAAGCGGTTTCTATATCTTAATTCCCGCGTGTTATTGAGATATTCATTAAAGCTGAAACATAACTATAATTATGTTGATATCTCGGATTATATTTATGACGACGGCTTCCGTTCAAGGTGAGGCTGAACAATGGTGTTTGATGATCAACGGTAGGAACTATAGCCCATTACACCTCGGCGGTACTTGGTGTAATGACTGACCACCAGCTTCAAACAACCAGGTAGGGTACTTTGTTTTGTAAATCAGAGAAAACAAGAAGATACAATAAAACACAGCAAAAAGTACGTTTATGGCAACGATAATGATTAGCGCCAGCCCTACTGAAAATGCGAAAACGTTAACATATTATGAAACCTTCAAAATATCATAAAAGGTAATGGAATATTGAAAATTAAAGAATGACACAAATAATCAGAGTTCCGCGATTTGCAAACTTATTCCCTCAATAAACAAAGTGTACACACTTATATTACTTCACTTATTTTGAAATAAAAGGTGCATACGACTATCAATTAACAGGTATAATAATTAATGAAACGTGAAATTACAAAATAATTGCAATTGAACCAAATTAAATAATATACATTTTCGTAAATGGTTTCTCTCAGTCGGGCATTGGTGTAAAGAAGACAAACCTTTCTAACATTGTTCAAAACTTGATAAATAAACTTTTTAAATCAATTTATTTATTTGATCGTGTTATTAAAGTTAACAAAAAGTTAACGATAACTGAAAATGTCACAAACAACAGCTTTCCGTCCAGCCAACTTTATGAACTCTATGGGACTTTAGCGTCGTCAGACGGCTCCGTCCGCATTGATATTCGAGCCACGTATTTAAGTATAGAACACGGCTGAAAATAATTTTCTCACACTATTTTTCAACCCTAAAGTGCAGGAAAATGTTTATCGTCTTTCACGTGTTTTCTCCGCCTCCCAGAGCGACCAAGACAGATGGATCCAACTGGCGCTGGAAACACAAGACTTCGAGAGTCAAACAAACGACGACTTCCACGTAAGTTAGAGTAATCAAACGCAACAGTGCTTGTCGTCAATCTATCAGGACTAAGAGGAGAAAATTAAAAGAAAACAAAAAAGGAGAGGGGTGGGGTAAGGGGGTCACCATAATATATGATGTCATAGGCCTAGGTATTATAGACAAAAATAAATAAGTGCCTCCACCGGGAATTGAACTCGGGACCTTGGTTGTCCCGGCCCTGCTCTTATACATACTAACAGAGCCATAAAGACATCAGATTAAATTCTGTATATTTCTTAATTGGTTTATACATTGTGATACATTTTTTTTAATCTTTTGGTGGAGGTGCCGGGTCATAAACTTTCAAACTTCCTGGTGGACTGGCAAGTTTATGACCCGGCACCTCCACCAAAAAATTAAAAAAAAAATCCTGGTGGACTGGGTCGTCTCGATTAGCCAAGTTGCATAAATATGAGACGTTAAGCAATATCCAATCCTGGTGGACTGGCCATCCCTCACATCCTTACCCCCAAGGCCACCAAAAACATTCAGCATCGTCCTTATTGAAGACTAATGCCAACAAAAAACTCACGTCAATCGTCAATCAATCGTGATAGTGGCACACTCTTCGCCCCCTAATAATATATAACAGAGTTTGAATTACTATGGAGATAAGTAATCACAAAGTTTAAGATTATTACTCTTGATTCGTTAACAGCTGTTGGGCCAACAAAAGATTTAAAAAATACTGGGATTCGTTCGGATGAAAGGTATTGCCGGGATAGGGGTGAACTGAAAGTTGGAATTTACCTTTGCCTTTTCTTTGCATTTTTGTCTTTTTTCGTCTTGGGTCGAGTTTGTCGGGGAACGTTGGGTTAGGGGTGAGGCTCGGATAAACTCGAATTACTTAAGGAGTTTTCGGAATTTTTCACTTCTGACGTTGAAAGTTCTCGCCGAATCGTGGCCAGAGAATTCGACTCCGCCAAACTTTTTTCAGATTTTTAAAGTTCCCAAGTCCAATTGTATGATTGTAAGTCTTGATGAGACAAAATTAGAAAAATGCAACTTGAAATACTAAAATATGAAGTCAATATTAAATCATGGGGATTCAATCGTTAAAATGTAGCTTATGTCTCGTTATATTGAAGCTGTGAATGCTGAACGTCGAAGCTCCGGTATTTGTTGCACTGCACATACCTCATAGATCACAAGAAACAACAACACACAGCCCGCTCTATCGTGATAAACTGTCGCAAGAACGGGCGCGAAAACCTCCACATAAATCAGTCGTTTTGAAAAGTTGGAACACGTCAGTCGTCCATCACTCATAAACGCCGAGGTTTGGCCACGCCCCCGACCGGAAGCAAGGCCGGGGGCGTAATTGATCTAATGAGCTGTGCGAGATATGCCAATCAATCACCTGGTGCAGCTAATTACAGCCCGTGTTACACCAAGGCCAAGGAAACAATACAATAAGTATACGGGAGCGCATACCTCAAACAATACAGATTAACCAGAAGTTTATGGCTCATTTCGTTATTTATTTATAAATATAAGGTTTTTAAGCATAAGCCCGCTTTCGAACCTCAGTCGGGGCAAGCTTTTACGACAATTGCTATGAATCAATATTTAGTTATTTATTAATTTATTAACCAAATTAATCAAATGACATAAATGCATCAACAATAATTGTACAATAAGACAATAATTTTTGTAACAAGTTCAAAATGGATATTAAATGAAATTAGTTAATGAACCAAATTTTAATATATTTATAAATACTAGGAAAACGCTTAAGTCCCGCCGCGTTGTTGGATGAGCGTAATTGGTGCATTGAGTTGTTAAGTGTTATGCGGATTTTCTGTTGTACTGTGAAAAAATCATTACTAAGTTGATTTTTTTTAAATTAATTTAAATTAAATAAAAAATAAACTTTAATTTTAATTTTTTTTAATTATTCGTAATTTAAAAAAAGAAAAAAATCGTAAAATTTCGATTTTCATAACAAATAATTTTTCGATTGCGCTCAAATTTCACACGAATATATAAATTCATGAAATTAAGGTTCTGTGAAAAAATCATTACGATCGGATAAAGCATGTAGGTGCTATAAGCCAAAGAAATTTGAAAATAAAAAAAATTCCAAAAATTGCGATTTTTTAAAGAATTTATTTTTCGATAACGCTCAAAATTCACACGAATATATCAATTCATAAAATAAAGGTTGTGTGAAAAAATTATTACAATCGGACAAAGCATGCAGGTGTTATAAATCAAAGAATTTTGTTAAAAATCGAAAAAAAATCGTAAAATTGCGATTTTCATGAGAAATAATTTTTCGATCAATTTTTCCCCCGTGCAGTTCTTCGTTCAGAGATTTCATAGACCTCCATAAAATTTCATCGCAATTGGAGTATTGGTTTAGCCGGAATCGTGTTCACAGACACACAAAAATACAAAAAAAAGAAAGAAAAAAAAAAAAAACATTCCGGATTTTTTTCTCCAGTGTAGTGAAATGGAATCTTCGCTTCTCTCGCTACGCTCGCTACGCTCATCCAATAAATATAATATTTCGTGTTTGACATAACACTATTCCTATGCAGGCAAGTAGAAGAGTAGAAGTGTATAGGTCCCAGTGAAACTATATTTACATCGGTGATTGATTGTAGAGAATGGTGGAGGTGCCGGGTCCGTGAAAATTTCAACTTTCTAGGGGGGTAGTTCCACCCCCCACCCCCAGGTCACCAAAATATCAACCTGAGGTCCTGTTTAATTTGTATCGTGAGACGTGGCACACGCACAGACGGACATAAAAGTGATACATTTAGGGGAGCTTCGTATAGTAAAAAAACAGAAAATGTTGACTTTTTCGTTTATTACAAAAAAAAATTGTATATCTCCGTATTTCTCTCTTTTTAATAAATGTTTAAATTGTTAAACGTTTTATGTTCGAACTGCTGGAGAGAATAGAAAAAGCTGAAAAGCATCTCCCCTTTAATATGTTACAAAGCAGTTTCATGTCAGCGTGTTGTTTTTTAGCAAGCTACCCTGCCCTTCGCTAATAGATATTTGAAACATATTGCAATGACGATCGAGTAAATCTCACACTCATTGGTGATGGTTAGAGATACGTGCATATAGCACTTTCAAGTGTCCTTTTATAGCATTTTGTAGCATATATTTTTTAGCCACCTTCAAAAGCTTGTGTATGAAGTTTTTTAATATTTTTATTTTGGAATTATGTCATCAAAGTTGAATCATTATCAACTGATAAAAAATGTATAGTAAATAGTAATAGATACTATGCAATATTAAATTAAGTACAACTGGAAAACCATAGTTTAAAGTGAAAAAATAGCGCTTTGTAGCATCTATTCACAAAACGCTATTTTCACGTATATCTCTAATGGTGGTACTTGACTTCTCTGGTGTTGTTCGAACCCTGTGCACGGTGTAACAAATCTGTTAAACCAGCGGAGGTAAGCGCGTGTTGTGTTGTGTATAGGCCTCTAGCTCACAGCGCGCTAACCACCGCCGTGGATTTATTTACAAGATGTTTATTTATTTAATGACTTTCCAATTAGTGAGCGTTTTGCCCGCGGTAGTTCGCAATTCCCAGATGAACGCGGAAATCAAGCCATCCTGATTGGTGCTATATTAGGTTAGGTTGGGTTAAATTGGGTGGCCACCCACCCACTGTGCTATACGCAATAACGCCACAGCGAAGGTATAGTTGGATGGGTTCGTTTCTTTTCCAAAGCAAAATAAATTATTTTCAAGTATTGACCAAGGAACACTACGACTATGAATTGACTTCGATCAATACAAACAACCATTTGATTATTTAGATTAGACTTTATAGCAAACAACGAAAATGGCAAGGTTCAATCAATCCTAATTAGTGATTAAAATAAATAATTATTGTGGGAAGCCTGCCCAGGATTTGAACACGGGACCAACACTGCATAATACATAAAACAATATTTAAACAAGATCAATTACAATACATTGTCAATCTGACTAGCCCCATGGCCATAGAGGCATAGTAATCAAATAGATAAAAATAGCAGAACAAACAAGAATTTTACTTGTTTTAATTTTGAATCTTCGCTGTTATAAAGCGCCCTAAAACTCCTAACGTTTTGATCTTTGTTGTTGGCTATGGTGACACTCCACCCCCTTTGCAAAGGTTAACCTGCTGTGAGATATTCACCCGTGTTTAAACAATTTGTCATGGAAACGTTGATTGTTACAGGAATACGGAATCTGCTGAAACAAGACTGCTAAGAACCTTGTCTGGGTCCACGAGTATGAAGCAACAGCTCTGTCAGAGAAGCTACAACAACATCGAGCAGCAACAAGTCTTGATGCGAAAACTTCTTTCAATGTCAACTGGAAACTTTAGTACATCAAAACCCGACAAACTTTTGATCTGCGAGCCAAACCGACAAACAAGATGGATGGTAGTAGAATGACTCTTACACGCTCATCCATTAGGAGGGAAATGTAATAGAAGGGGCTTGAAGAGACCCTCTTCAGTTTAACTAAGTAGATTGGGGATTTGGATGGATAGAGGGGTAGAAAGAAATATCCGGGGGCTTTATCCAAGAACTCAATTCCCAATTCCTGCATTCAGTCCATGAGTAGGAAAACTAACAACTCAAAACACACGTCATGATAAATACTACAGATATTGGCTTGACCCCACATCCAAATAGGGAGGAAAACGGTTCTACGTTTTTCGGAAATTTTGACAGTTATTAGTGTATTTTTATTATTTTTTGCTGTTATGATGGGCTATGCAAAAATGTACTCATCACTCACTTCCCCTAAAATATCAGTAATTTTGCATATCTTGATCTGTAATTACAGAATATTAAACATGAATATTGTGCGTGGATTTGACCAGGTGTGGAGGTAATATTTCAGGAGAAACTGGACAAAATACCGATCCACGGACGGTGGTAGAACCATGCCCATGTTCCTCCGCCAGCCTCTGGGGACGCAGCGTATGCTTGGTGCCGTCAGGCGTCAGGGGTGAGGGTCAATGAAGCCGAGGTGCGAGTGTGGTAGACACCGAGGAACGAACCCGGTCCTCAGACACCGAGGAATGGTAAACGTGACTGTGCAAGTCATCACTATATTGATTGGCCGCGTGCAATGCTAGGGTGTGTCTCTTTCGCGCGATTACTACTGGACTGGGAAACATTTGCCCTCGTGACATTAGTTTCTTTGTTTGTGACCACCACACGGGCATTGATTAATATTAGGCTTCTTCTTTATAAATGACTCTGTGCAAGGAACACGCACACGAAGCATCAGTTAAACTATAGCGTGACGTCACAGGCTCGGACGATCACGTTTAACAGTAGACCCCACCAAAGAGCAGTAATTGTGTGACAAGAGTGGGTATAAACAATTTTTTTATAAATTTTATAGTCATTTGGACAATATTTTCGCAGTTGTAATTTATTTAAAATTTTGGACAAACTTGAGCGTAATTAATAAAGAAGAAAATTACAAAATGTTGTGTGGATCCTGGTCCAGTGGTTACGAGTCCCTGCTTCCAACGAAGAAGGATACGGGCTCGAATCCCACCACGGGCAGAAGCTACTTCGTATCAACGGTGACTTTAGAGCCGTCCTAGCAACGAGCCACGTACTAAATTCTAAGCTTGTTCCGAATTAGTTGTTGATTCATAGAGTCGCCCGCGGGTGGAATCGTGTCCAACCTATTTGATCGGTGTTTCCCATAAATTGGCCATCGTTCGCTCGTCGAAGGCGTCGGTACCGATAGGGTTGGCTCGGTCTGCTTTAAATCAAAGTCACTGACTAAAAATCAGATAGACCTGTGACTGAGTGCGTAGAGTCTATAAACGCGACTTTTTATACCTAGCTTAAAATTAATAATGAAGTAAATAATAAATTAATAGTGCATTGTATTAATTATAAGGAAACCTCCTATCCAGGTTTTTGAGAGCGGGTCAAAAAAATGCTACAAAATAAAAATTGCTGTTCTATAAAATGAAAACGTAACACGAACAAATTGCAATATTTACAAAGTTTCCACCCAAATTGTGAACCTATCTTTCATAGGGGTTGCAACTACTAATAAACCGTGCGGGTGTAGGGTGTAGTGTAAACAGGGTTCATGTTGCCACGCCGCGTTAGGTTCTCATTACCTGCGTAGCCCACCCTAGAACACAACACGGGTCGATACATAGCCCATCACATCAGGGGGTAATGGAGATGGTAATTGCTCGTACAGCGTTATTCAATTATTCCTGTTGACTGGGTCGGCTGGCGTTACCGGACATTCTGCACTATGTGTGAGTGAGCAGGGTCGTGCAAATGTGTGTTTATAGTCGGCAAACAGCGCAGAGCGGTGTATATTGTGCCTCGCCCTAGCTCGATGCCAGGACTATATTGAAATATATCGTCTATATTGCTGGGTGCTCCATTCCCGCTTCGAGCATGAATTCATTTAACAAACATGACTTAGAGTTTACAAAAAACAAATAGGCCTACAGTGTCAGCATCCGTACACAAAAAATACACTTAACACACAAAAATGTAATAGATTAAATAGGTTTAGACCTAAGTTTTCAGGTAATCCTCAGATAGGAGAAAATGTTGATTTTACTATTTATAAATAAAATCCCACATGCTATTTTAATTTAGGAATCTGCACTCTTTTTACACATGCAGAAATATATTAATTATAAATGATAATCCATTTTTGGTATTGATTATGTTATGTTGTTTTACATACATTATGGAACCGGTATGTAAAACGTGTTTACATTCCAGGAGACCAGTTTTGTTCAAATTACTGAAACAATTGCTTAGGTTTTATTGTCACCATCGCCCGAAAGGAAACTGATCACGGACGGATGAGATTAGTGGCACACGTCTGGGGGAAAATGTCATCACGTTTCCCTCCCCTGATTGTTTTTCTTTCCCCGGAACATAGAGTGCTGTATTATAGGCCACTAGATCTTCTGCATTCCTCGCTCGCTCGCGAACAATCTGCGACGCCCAAAACCGCATCGAGTGCCAAGGATTCGACAGTGATAATATATGCGCAGCTCGGGAATTCCTCGATATCTCAGCTTGTGACCTCATGAGATCAGTTTTACCGAGTTTCTAGGGGAACTGACCTGCTATAGAAGGAGGTACTAAGTCGCCTTAGGACAAGCTCATGAGCAAAATGAGATGAAACCAATTTGTTTTGAACTAATCTGCGGTGCTCGTGCTACTATACTTTCTTTGTTATTTTTGCTTCCATTTTCCTCACCAATTTCTGATTAATTCATGTTCGTCAACACCCTCGTATGTATCCTATCATAAACCTCTTGAAGGAACATGTGAATGTTCATAGGAAAATCAAAACAACGCATTTAATAAAAAATTTAAAGTTACATATTTGCCCCGCCGTGAATACGTCTCGTTACATTTTTGGGGTAAATTTAATGAAATTGTAAATAAAACTTGCTTAACTCCCCCCCCCCCCCCCCGGAGATTGGCAGGGATGTCTCGGATGACGGCGTTGGTTGTACTTGCCCACATCAGCGTCGTCCGACCGCAAGGAATCAAGGAAGGCAGGGGAGACACCATATACTCATCACACGGGGTGTTACTTGATAGCTCGCACCCTCCACCCCCTCATTAACTATAAGCCCTGTTAGAGACGCCATCTACCAGTCACGTGACACTCTCTGACCACCGCACTTTGCTCTGCCGTGTGTGATACTGATACCTTGTAGTTAGGGACGAGGATAATCTAGAGTTCTAATCCAATTAGCGCAAGTTTCAATTACAAAATACTACTTGGGAGCAGCTCTCTTCTCCCACCGTCAAAACCAAGAGTATGAATGTTTCTTCACCATTAAAAGATAATTGTGGCATTTGGGTTGGAGCAAGTGACATTTTACCACAAAAATTAATGAGGACAACGACAATATTGAGCCATAATCAAGCATAAGTTTTTGGTAAAAATAACACTTTCTTGTATCATCAAAGAATTATCGAACGGGCGAAGGTGTAGGGGGGGGGGGGTTAAGACTAGGAGTGTATGATAGAAGTGCAGAGAGGCGACTGTACTCTTCTGCGCTCCTAACAATATGTGGTCGAGGCGTTTTCGTTTTCGTGGGAAGCCTGCCCAGGGTGCAACGCATGCCCCTCTTCAGGTGTCTATAACTATAGGTATATTGGAGTTAGGACACTTGTGTAGGGATGTTTCCAATATAAGTTGTGTGTTGTGAAGCGCTTCTATACATCTGCAGGAGCAAAACCTATGTCGAATAAGTGCAGTGGCGTATCCAGGAATACATTAAGAGGGGGGGGGGTAACCAATTAATTTATAGATGCACCGAAAGTTAAGTGAGGGGTCCCCCGGAAAAATTTTCTCCTTCAAGGTCATTTTGGTGAAAATCTGTGCGTTTTAAAGCATCACAATAACCAACTTTGTATCTACTAAAATCCTCTTTTGGTCAGATGGTAATTTACCTTTAGGATTGCGATAAAACAGTTAATTCTATATTCTCCATTGAAACGCTAAAGTGCACTTTCACACTTTTTTTATGAAACAGTTTGTTTGTCCCCCCATCCCCCCCCCCTGGATGCGCCACTGAATCAGAGCGTGCTATGATAATGGTAGACAGCTTCCATGGTGTGGACGCACAGCAGCGAGGTGTGCTGAGCTGAATTTATTTTAAGAACAAACATTGAATGAGAACTAAATCAACACAAAGTTATCTTCTTTGTTTAAGATTTATAATTTCGATATAGATTAGAACAAGGTTAGGATTTAATAGTTTGGCTACGTCAAGGCCTTGTCCTGATAAGAAATGTAGGCCACTTCCTGAAGCCACACCACTGTGAGGATATTCAGGATACGTTCCAGTTGTCCACTGAAGTCGATATAACGATGGAACACTCGCATTCGCCTTATACTGATCGAAGAAACCTTCTCTCAGCATCGAACTTGCGACCTCTCGAGTCTTAACGCGTTACACATGAGCCACTTCTATCGGAGTCACGGGTGCGATAGAGGTTTCCTCTGTTATAAGGTGGTCGAGAGGGTGGATTTAATGCAAGGACGCATCTCAAACTTTGGAGGGTGTCGAATGAAAACAGTTTTTGGTGTTCCCCGATACCGCAACAATTAAAAATCTCATTCCGCATAAAGACGAAGCCATGAGTAAATGGGAATTACTATGGTATTAACTCCAGTTGGGACGAAACTGGAGATGACGGCGAAATGTTTTCCAGAGAACGGATCGATAACTAATTAATTAGTACAAGCTGCGAATGTGAAGGAAAAGTATCCCCAGCTCCAGCAAAACAACACACATTTGTAAAAACACACTCGCTCGCGTATAGTATATAACACGCACAGTAATTACTTCTGATAGGCAATTAAAGTTTTAACCCATTTCGATGCTGCAAGTTGAGTTGATAGGCTGTGTTTTCTTCGAAATGGTAAATAGTAAATAACTAAAACCAAGTGAAAAAAGAAAACTTACTGACTCTTATCTGAAGAGAATCAATGATGGTGGTTGTGAGGAAAGTAGTGCTCAGTATCTTCTCTGAGAATTCAACCAACAACTTACCTGAAACAAAAAGAGAACATTGGTTAGACACTTGTGAGCGAGATGGTTGATAAGAGGAAGCGATAGGTCGGAGCACTGCCTCCTAGATGTTGTGAGACACGAGCAACATCTAGGAGGCAGTGGGTCGGAGTTACAAGGCTGGCTGGAGCATGTGAGATGAAAATAGCAGTTTTCACTGGTTAGAGAAAACTTCAAGACGAAAACAAGAAAAACTCCTGTTAGGGCGCCCGCATTAGGGGGCAAGGGAGGACAGTTGTTCCCCCTGCCAAAATTCCTGGGGGCGGCCATGCTTGTAAGGTGTACGTGGGTGGTAGAGGGGTGTACATTGTGGAGGTTTTAAACAGATTGACAAATTATAAAGTTTATGCACTTGCAAATATTACATGAGACGGCTAAGAAACGTTAGCGTTCTTCACTGACCAGTCTCACATTTAAGGGCGCTCCAACCGTTAGGACGAAATGCGCCAGTCTAGCTTAGAGGTTTGTGCGGAGGACAGAACCGTGCTGGACGGATCCAACTACAGGAAACGGGTTCTCACGATGTTGTCTTTGTCAACGTTCGTATCACCGTAGTCGTCGAGGGGTAGGACTAGGGGTAGGACTAGGGGTAGGACTAGGGGTAGGGTCCCCGACAAGGACTGCCACTGTCAGAACTCGTCAGGAGTCGAACAACATAAAACAAAAGTTGGTTCTAATTGTCTACAGCAATACTTCACTCACGTGGCTGATACCCTTGAGCTTCGCCGAGCGTAAGAAACGAATTAATTCTGCGCCCAACTTCTCGAAAGACAAGACAAACTGCTGGAGCAGCTTGAATCATGGCCTGGTGGGCGGACAAGGGTATGGAATAGATTATCCGCGTCCCGAGGGAAGATTCGTGCGAGGCGGGAGAGAGCGTCATCCCTGGGCGATTACTAGTGTCGATATGTGCAAGGTCTACTATGCACTTTTAAATTATTTATAATAGTACACTGTCGTTGTGTATTTTGCTAAATATGAACTCTATAGATAATATTTACAAAGGGAAACAGTTTGATACATAGAGATAGGCCAAGAAGCTATATATATATTATATATATATAAATCGTCAGGATGACATTATTCTGTTTGTCCAAAAGGGAAGATTTGTGTTTTGAGGCGCGACGAATAACATTTTTGTTGTTTGTTGCTGGTCTTGGAAATCTCAGTTAAAAACTTTATTTTATTGTTCGAATTGTTTCGGATTGTTGGGCTTGGAAATGTGTAACAGTCCATGGAGGAAAATAAAAATATATAATAATATGGAGAAAATTTTAAAAATGTAGGGTACTTTGGCAAGAGATGTGAAACATGTTCCAGGAAACTCCGGTAGTCTTCAAAACCAACAAACAAATGCGGGTCGCTATCAACAAACGTTAGTCGCCCGCACGCTCGGTTACCCCCACATAGTCCCGGACAATACCGACGTCTATCCTTCTCGCATGGCGCGCCTGCAGGCTTGCGGGTGTGCGGCCCGCCACGCACTGCGGTAAGGCGGGCTGCGGAGCGAGCCACACAAGGCGCGGGCTACCTTAATCACGTCATAACTTTGTGTTGCAGCGGAAGGGTTCTCAACACCGCTAGAAGAAAAAAACAAAAACAACAACTTTGTGTTGTCTACACCATCACATTAGTTGGCCCTGTTCTATTGTTGGGAGGTGGAGGTATGAGAAGAGTGGACCTTATCTGTTGCTGTAGCCCTCTAGTGGGGACATAGAGGTGGCGAGAGTGAGAAGAGAGGAGTCCGCATATAGAGGGTATCTTGCAACCAATCTTTTGTATATATTTTTAATTTATTTAATTTATTTAACGTCTATCCTATTCAGAAAAAACTGATTTACAAAGGAAGAGAACGAAATAAATCTAATCACATAGATGCAGACACAACAAATATATTATGAAATAATTAGTAATATTACAAGACAACAACAATGCATTAAAACACATTTTGGTAACATATTCAAAAAGGATATTAAATGCAATTAATTAGTGAACCAAATATAAAAAAGGTGAATGGGGAAAAAAAGAAAAGGAAAGAAAAATTTTACTTTATTTACCTAGCAGTTATAGTTCGTTCTGAGTAAATGGGAACTAAAACAATGACAGAAAGCTCTGAAGAGGTTTTTTGTTAATGTTTTCCCTCATTATAGGCCTAATTATGTTTTTATTCAATGTCAACTATGCTATACATTACTTTTATGTAAAAATGTTAAGAGCCCAATGACTCAGGTAATTTTGTACACACTGTATACACTGCTGTACCGTTATTATAAGTTTTTTTTATTTTTTTAATGACAGAAAGCATCTTCAAAGCTTTGACACAATGACGATCTCAAAACACTAAACTGTTGCTAGATTACCCAAACATGCAATGCTCATAAGCAAAATGGGTTTATAATCATGTATCCTCAAAGCATTTATAAAATTACAATTTACAAATATTAATTTATGTCATAATAGGGATGCTAAATGTTGGGTTGCATAGATTGCTATGTATTTTTATATGTTGTTCTTTTTATTCATATCATAAGTTGTAATCGTTACTTCCCAGATAAGATAGTATCTATGAACTTGGCATTGCACTTTTTAAACACTGTTCACAGTTCGGTTAATTTAGTCGCCGGCTATAAATAGGTGTTAAAATGTTAAGTACCATCATTAGTGCACGGTTGATATCGCGCGGTCGAGACGAAGCCTATTATATTTACCAGGGCACTAATTAACAGCCTCATCCCTCACTAATTGCTTCCTGCTGCTGCTCAGGTAGCCTACACGTCTCGCTGAGTGTGTTGATACGAGATCAAAGACTGAGCCCCACACAGCGACATATCTGACTTAGGTGTGTGCTAGTGTTATAGGAGCTTACATCGTAGAGGTAGCCTACGGACACACGCGAGAATGTAATTCGGTAGGTCGTTGGTTCGACACAGGTCACCGGTAATAGCGACTGAAGGATTTTTTCGGTCAAGAAATGTGCAATCCTACTATATTTTTGTGTTCAGTATAGTTAATATTTGAGGATCGACGTGAGCGGACGCCGTCATCATAGATCATTTTTTTAAGAAATAATCCCCCCACCCCCCTCCAGTCGTCGTCGTCGAGCGTCCACCCATACCACCCACTTACTATATTTTAGGAACATGCAGATTATTTTTATTTGCCTATTTAGTTGTTTCGTCAAAAGTGAACGGAAACTTTTTATGGACTGATTTGAAAGTGATCCAAGGAAAAAGTGTTCGGTACAAAAAATTAAGTAGCCATACCAAATATTAAAAACGTGGATGCTATTTTCACGCACTTCTTTCACTAAGGGTTCAGAGGTATATTCTAAGACAGTAGCATAAGTGTCTCCGCTCTAGTAATAGAATCAATGCTAGAATGCTCGCATCACCAAGGACGGCTCCTACCCCGTAAGTCAGGCAGCGTTACAAGTTACAAGTGTGCACTGCGGGTGCGATAAATAACAGTTGAGGGGGGAAGACGCGAAGCAACAATTACAAGGTTTGTTATATTGTGGTGGGCGAGGCACGCGATGGAATGTGCCCTACACGGGATGCGACGCCACGCCCGGCTGGGTCGCGAGCTTTACACTGTACCTACCACAGGGGCGACAAGTACAGACAGGACCATACGTTCCGTTGGTATTATCATTGACAGGGCACATTATAAACAACGATTAAAGGTATATTTCTCGAGTTAATTAATCGGGAAACAATCCCGTCGTTGTAATTGATTATATGGAAATCAATTCAGAAAATTACAAAAAATCTCAGCCGGGTATCGAACCCAAAACAAAAGCATCGGTAATCGGAAGATCCGGGTTCGATACCCGGCTGAGATGGATTTGGTAATTTATGAATTGGTTTTCATATATAACGGGTTAGTGTTAGGGAGTATACACAACATTCTGAAGATTGTTGGTGGAGGTGCCGGATATATGGGAAATGCCTCTTTCGGGTGGACCTAGTACGGCTCCGTGGGTCGTCCTTGTTGAAGGGTATGACCACTAAAAGTCGCTTGTCGTGATTGGTTGTTATTTTTTACAGTGAGACGTGAATTGAACTCTGATCCACTGACTACACAGACAGACGGTCCCGGGTTCAGTGCTGGGTGGGGTCAGTTCTGCTACAGATACTGCGTACGTCTCATTGCCATGAGGCGTTGTGTGCGCAAGAATACAACACATGGTCGTTATAACCACTACTACCTGCTTGTATGTAGGTAGGTACATTATAAAATGTAATTTAATTAATTCGTACATTTAGTTTACCCTTTACCCATAATTGTTTAGCGCTTCCCTTTACTGTAACTATAGTCGTTTCTAAATCCATTAAACATCGTAGAACCGTGAATATTATCATACAGAAGACTTGTACTTGCTCTTCAACCTAAATTCTAAATACAGTCTGTGAATCGATAAATGCAAAATCCGTACGTGATGCGGGCATGGAATTTATAACTGTTTATATTTATGTTGGTGGCTGTAGAGGCGAGGCCTACCCCTAGAATGTTCCGATACATAAAAATTATGCTTAAAGAAAACTAATATAAGACTTTGGACAGGATAAAAATGGTTTTACCGACCATAAAATATGCAATCATCACATTCTGCGAAAAGTTTTAGGATGCTCCCAAATATGTTAAAATGTTCATAAGATGAATTCCTATTTTCTGAAGAAGACGAGGCTATACCTGTACCCTATACATCATACCTGGCCCACACCGTACAATGTGGCGGCTGGGTTTTATGTTGTTCGATATCAGTTTGGTTACGAGCGCAAAGTTTCCATTTACAGCACATACAACATGAACAGCCTGCTATCAAACCTAAACGCTGGTGATATTAAACTTTACGGCCGAGCACAGTGCTAGCACGTGGCACTGCACTGACAGTGATACTGATCGAGGTTCTATATGAGGCTGCAGTGGCCCAAAAAAGTGTGAAAGTGCACTTTAACGTTTCAATAGAGAACATAGAATAACTGTTTTATCGAAATAAGTTACTAAATGCAAATTACCATCTGACCAAAAGAGGATAGGATTTTAATAGATACAAATTTGGTTATTGTGATGCTTTAAAAAGCACAGATTTACCAAAATGAATTGAAAAAAAATTTTAGATTAAAAACAGGATTTAGTAGATAAAAAGTTGGTCATTGGGAAAGGATGCTTTAAAACGCACAGATTTTAATGAAAATGTAAGTAGTTAAACATCTTATACCCGAGGCAGGAATCGAGTATCGACCCCAGGACTTTCTGCATTGGAAGCAGGGACTCTTACCACAGTATCAACTAATATATGCAGGAACACTATTTTGACAAGTTTAATGATGATGATTTCATCGATGCAACAAGGCTATTTGAGACGATCGATGAGTGGTGATGGATGAGATGAATACAACAATAATCTATGCTTTATCCGGGATTCGAACCCGGAGTCAAACGCATCGGATCCGCGTCCCAATCGAATGAGCCACCACTGAAGGTGCGCGATTGCAACACAGGAAAGTATGGTGAAAAGCAATGCGAGTTTTAAAAATGACTGACAAAAGCAGTACCTCGGATTTAATCCGTCCGTATCGTTTGCACAGTGGCCGGGAACAAAGACGGGGCTTACGATAGAGTGAAGAAGATTTATAACTCTGTGCGCCTCCTATAGCTGCTACGCTGTAGCGAGGAGCCCAATGACAGCGATGAAAAGTGGAGCCAACTAAAATATATGTAAATGAGGAGGAATTGCACCCGCGTTTCATCCGATAACCAGGCTCTAAACGTAACGTGAAAATCCAGATCAATCTGTGTCCCATGGGTCATAGTGGACCCCTACGTACGAACCACAACAACGATCAAGAATTGCAAATATAATTAAGGTCTTCCAGATTACATAATTAAACGTTTAACAAGGTAGAACCTAATTTATTTATCAAAATTACTTCACAATATTTCCTAGAAACGAACGGTCTAGACAAAAAATTATTACGTTAAATAATGTGAGTAAATTTAGTGTAAATATTGGAATTCAGGAGTTAGGACGATATTCCTTATCGATACTGTGAATGATATAATGCTCTAAAATAAATTGAGTATTCGTTTTTGACAAATGTTATTAATTAATTAATGAATATTGGAGTTAAAGTCTATCTATCCATGAAGTACAAAGTGACCATCGACGGACGCGTCGGGTATGGGTATGAGGCAGCTGCTAAGGGTTGTCGCGTGTAGTCGTAAAATAGACCATCCTAGAAACTGAGGGTTTTATACCTGCTGTATTAATTTATTTGTTGATTTTTTTGTTTAATTGCAAATATCTAATAACGTTGTTGAAATATTAAGCGTGCGTCTTGAATTTCATTTTTTGGGACGAAATTCTACGATAAAAACTGACTGAGTTACGGATAATGCTTCTATAACATATTTTGATAATATTATATAATAATATAATAATATTTATGTATTTCAGTCAGTTTTGATCGTAGACACTAGGGAAAAAAACACATTTCATAACTCAAGCTACACATTTGAACCACGTTATGAAATATTTGCAATTATAAAAAATATTTTGCTGAATAAATTATTTTCATTACAATAGATTTGAAATGGGCGAAGGCAGGTAGAAACAAACCCATGCTCGCTCCCAAGTTCGGTCACGCCAAAAAAGGTGGAAAGGGAAAAATGCAGACAATAGACGGGACGACCGATCCCGGTCTCGTCCGCCGATGGTCACTTTGTACCTCAAGGATGGATAGACTATAGTACGCGTTACTCCGAAAAAAAACGTGAACGGCATCACTAGAAGCAGAGTCGATAAAGAAGTTTCCCTGTCCCCCAGCGGGGAAACTTCTTTATCGACTCTGCTAGTGGGATGGGGCGCGGAGTCTACAAGAAAGTGTGTGTAAAAGAGTCGATCAGAATAGGTAAGTTAAAGCTACATGGAACATGTACAAGTTGTCGTATCCCGGTGTGATAGTATATTCTTACCCATAGCCGGTCATACTACGTCCCGCACTTTGCTGGGAAACCGATTAGGTTAGGGGGTTAGGTTAGGGTAGGAGCCTCGAGCGAACTCGTACAGTAGTAATGTCCCGCCGGGGGTAAAGATATTCCATTACACCGGTACTAGTTTCTATTAGGTCACTTTCCGCGTCCAGATGTGTGTATTTCCATGTTGCTTACATTCTTGTGCATGCTGCACCATCTGGACTCCCCGCTGCTATCGTGCCTGATAACGTAACTAATTCCACTTAGAGTGGTGTAGATGCTACATGTTAATCTCACCGCATGATATAGATGTCGTTCTCTCGATTGCTTGTACAAGTGCTGGACGTTTAGAAGGCGGTGAGCCGATAACACGAGAAAACTGCATTCCAGGTTCGAGTCCCGGTACACGGAACTGTGCTGTTAGAAAGTGCTGCGCCGTGCAGAAGATGCAAATACAATCCCCACTCTTCACGCTTCATTGCCTCATTAGAAGATCTCATGATAACCGATCATACTTACAAATCAATTCCTTTCAGAATCACCACTCTTTGAAACTTTACCTATCGCAATAATTTTAAAGCTTCTCAATCGATCGTTGTCAATATTACCATCGCTGTATCATTGCAACCATCCTTAGATGTGGGTCTACAGGAGGCAAGATATATAGTGGAGCCACAAAACACACATTTGCAATCAACATATAGGCTTATCTATACATACAGCCAGCTATTTTAGTGCAATTATATTTTAATAGTATGCAATTGCAAAATTGAATGTTAAAACAACTAGATTTGTATTTTATTGTACTTCGTAATTCAGTTTTGATAGACGTTAAATTAAATACCTTTATCTTATCGTGTTACCATTTGTTATACATCCACTTGCAAATAAAATTAATGAATTGCGCACAATAGGTCTACAAAACAAGTAACATCAATTGTAGTCACGAGTACTCAATAGAATAATTGTTTTATTACTGTTCTAATAAGCCTAACACAACTTGGCCTACCTAATGTAATTATGAACATGTCAGTTATTAGTCCTAAATAACTTTACAACTAGGCTAATATACGACAATTAGCCCTACTTTCTCGATAAAATTGTTTTATTGTTACCCTCTAGTTTTTCGCTAACATGTAGGACTGACTGAACACGCAGACATGCATACAGACAACAATGGGAGATTGCTCCTGGATACGATGTGTGCGTTGCTATGGCAACCACGCCATTTTAATTTCTCGCATGCAGTTGACGTGCGCCTTTCCACACGGTTACCGGTTTTTAACGGAAGTCCAGGTTCAAATGAGTTCCAACTGCCAATGTTTATGTTAATTGATTGTAAATGATATGCAATGGTTGGTTTCAGGTACACGAGACAGTCCCACGATATACTCGTCAGCTGGTGCATGCTGATTGCATCCACAACCACACTCGATGCCAAGAAGTGAGAATTATCAAAGCAAAAGATCCATATCCTATTCGAAGAAAACAAAAAACTAACATGTCGACTGCAGTTAAAAGTTGCATAATGAAGCAACCTTCGCAACTCGTATTTTTACGCGTTTAAACTGATTGAGCGCGTTGATAATTTTTTCATTCAACCCCAAGAATAAAATTCTTCAACAAAGGCCAATTAAATAAAGTCTGAGTAGAATATTATACAAAAAATTCAGCATTTTAATTTTATATTTTTAAATAAATAAATGTGTTCTTCATGTTTAATAACCCAAGGGTTGAGTGAGAGTGACAGGAAATCACAAACGAACATGTCCTGTGTTGGATTAGAACCCAAGTCTCTGGTTTGGAAGTACAAATTAAATCGCAAAACCAATTGCTGAAGGTTTGTCACAGTAATATAGTAGGCCCACGATGTATTAGGGTTGTTTATAGATATATTTAGGGACGCCACTTTGACCGGTCAAATAAAAAATCGGCCTATTTTGCTCGTATAAGCTTTTTGTCGCAGGATACTTAGACACTGTCTGCAACCAAGCCAAGCTAATCAATATTACATGATCAACGCTCAATGGTGATTATAATAGTTTACTAACACTTTGTGTGCTCACTGTAGAAAAGTATTAACGGCAACAACAGTGAATTGTCCAATTTCAAATTTAAAAGGGAATGTAACAAAAGTTGACTTTCCTTTGAAGAGTAAGTGATGCCAAATAAAATATTTATTAAATAAACAAAATATTACTTTGACCATTTATTTGACCAGCTTGCCATCCCTATTTATATTTGTACAAGGTCTCGAATTCAAGCCTCCCAAATGCCGGGTGGATGCAGGCTAGACCAGTGAACGTCTAGTCTACAGCTTCGTATTCAGAGTCAAGTTCTTCGGGGAGTTTCACATCCCTAAAGAGATCTCGTGCGCTACTTTACGCCACGCAGCCGGAATCACAGGAGCTGAAGCGATGGCGGATACATTAAAAGATAATGTGTCGCGAGTATCGAACGTGCGTCCTTAGCGCGGAAGTTGGAGGTTGAAGAAGTACACGAGCCCTGTGGAGACATCGTCGCCAAGCGCTTTGGGGATGAAGTCTTTGGAAACCTTAGCCAAGCTCTTTGGAAAACTATATCGTTGAGCTAAGCTCTTTGGAGATAGTCTTTGGAAACCTTAGCCAAGCTCTTTGGAGAAAGTCTTTGGAAACCTTAGCCAAGCTCTTTGGAAAAGTCTTTGGAAACCTTAGCCAAGCTCTTTGGAAAAATATGTTGAGCCAAGGAGGTATGAATAATGTAAGGAGACAGCTGTCGCCGGAAAACCATAGCCACTTTGAACGACAATGGTGGTCGGCAAAAGCCTCGAACCCAAGCAAGGTCTGGTATATTAAAGCCTTGTCAAAGCTATTAGCATTCAAAACAACAAAAACGCAGCACAAACAAAATACATTTCAACCTTTATATCATTCTCATATTGATACAAATATTATCAGTTTAAGTATATAGCTTTTCGGCCGCGATGTAGTCGCTATGGTCAGCACAACGAGAAGCAGTAGATACTGCGAAAAACTCTTGTTAGTAGCCGCCATATGTAGCACACGAAAGCAGCAATACTGCAAACTCATCGGAGACGTTCAAAACGCCAGTTCATTTGTACAGCACAGATAGCGCATGCTGTCTCTTAATATTCATACCTCTTGGTTGAGCTAAGGCTAGCTCTTGGAGACAAAGTCTTTGGAACCTCAGCCAAACTCTTTGGAATACTATATCGTTGAGCTAAGCTCTTTGGAGACAAAGTCTTTGGAAACCTTAGCCAAGCTCTTAGGAATACTATATCGTTGAGCTAAGCTCTTTGGATACCTATCGTTGCAAAGGTCTTCGAAACATCCTTTTCTTGCTTGCGTTGCCAATCTTTACATTGTAACACCTCATGCTCAAGCAGGCAAAGACAACAAAACTCGGAATTTCACCAAAACAATGCAACAAAATTAATTGAAATGAAGGACATCAATAAAACTAAAACAATGAAAATGTACAGTCCTGAATTAAACAGTCGAAAGTGGAAACTACCACTGAACAGTTCTGATTTGAGATTATGGTGTCTGCCGTAGAGTCGGATGTTGCTATATAGGACAAGCACGACACCTCCACCAACTACGTGAGAAGTGTGGCATGATAATGACTACTTTTAGTTGCTTAAAATGAGTAAGGGGATTAAAAATAAATACACAACGTTATGCGCTACGCACTAGACCGGTGGTCCTGGTTATATGGTAAACCACGACTCCCAAGTCCTGGTTCGAGCCCAGCCTGGGACATGGAAGTGACCCACTCACATGTGACACCATGACTCGGGTGTTCCGCGTAGGCAAGTCATGGGACGCTCGTATGACTCCCGGGTGTGTCGGAATGTCCCCGCCTCGCTCGCTATGTTAGCATGATTGGGTTTATCAATAGGAAGTCGGCGACGATTAGGAAGTGATGTCGTCCCCTAAACCTCACGCTCACATCCTACAACACGACCGTCGCTTCCATGGACATGTCCCCGCCGTCTGTCACAGGTCCTGCACGGGAGTCGAACCCTAAACCTCACGCTCACATCCTATAACACGACCGTCACTTCCATGGACATGTCCCCGCCGTCAGTCACAGGTCCTGCACGGGAGTCGAACCCTAAACCTCACGCTCACATCCTATAACACGACCGTCGCTTCCATGGACATGTCCCCGCCGTCTGTCACAGGTCCTGCACGGGAGTCGAACCCTAAACCTCGGCGAGGCGAACTTTGACATCCATAATACGCGGATGATATTTCGAGTAGCTAGAAGTTTTTTACAATTCTTTAAGCCATTTGTTTAATATTTCCTTGACTGCCTTAAAATCCAATTATTAATGAGTAAATGAATATAATATAAAATAAAATAAATTGTGTAAAAAAAATTAGGTAGCTGGTATTGCATATAGCATATACATCAGCATGTCCCGCCTACTTTGTCTCGCCTGTGAGAAGATAAAGACTGAACTGACCGGCTATTAGTGGTCACTGCTAGGATAAGAACGAGCAGACGTCTGTGAGATAACCCCACGACCAACACGTCTTTCTTGTAGTTAGTTGTAGGGGGCAAGGTCGCGTGTACTTGCTGATCTCGGCTCGTTGCAGACTCGGGTCAACGATGACCGCCATCATTCAGGTCACAGTCATAGAATGCAGAGGTTATTTATACCGACAGTGTTGGCTCCACTCTCTGCTACCGGGTTCGAATCCCGACGTGGCCAGCAATTATGACAGAAAGATTGTAATTGTCTGCCCGTGCGAGTGAGTTATTTCGGCACAAGGCGACAAATAATCATTCAAGCTAGTTCGAATGAGAAATGTTACGTTATCTATTTACTATTTATTTAAATTCACATTTTATATTACGAAGTACTAAACAGCAGTTTAATAAATAAATATTTTTTGTGGGAAGCCTGCCCAGTGTGCAATTCATGACCCTATTCAGGTGTCTAACTAGATATGTTGCGGATAGGACAATTATTGTGAAGGGATGTCCGGGGGCTGTTTAAGAGGACTCAGTCCCTTGCATTCGCATCAACGTCCGAGGAAAACCTCAAAACCTCTAAAAAAAAAAAAAAAAACTCCAGTCAGGATTGCCGTTCTCGACGGGATTTGAACCCGGGACCTCCCGAATCAGAGTCGCGCGCTTAGTTCTCGAGCCAATACTGTCGGATGTGCCCATCATGGATAGTACGGGAGAACCGATGAGTTCTCGAATAATCGACTCTATCATTATTATCAAATTATCAGTAAATGTAAAACGATTCACAGCCTATCCTATAATCAGCACCCAAGAATCAACCAAAAACACAGACTTCAAATTATCAACAAATTATCAATAAGCGGCTGTGCAATCATATACCGAGAGGTTCTACCACTGGTCCATTATCTCGTTTGCAATTATCGATAAAAACCGGAGGATGGAGTATAATGGGTTGATCATTATGATTTGCCAACCGGCAATCTAGCCCCGAGTGTTGCTGGGTTTGGAGTTTCATATGGGAAAATGTGGCGATGATCATCGTTTGGGATGCGATTCACAATTGAATTAGTGGGAAACAGTGCTGAAGCATTTTGTTTGTATACTTTTTTATTTTTTGAAATGTGTTTCCTTTGATTCGATGAACAAAATAAATGCCTCAAAATTTACACACGCAAATCAAGAAAAATATGATTTTTTGAGGGTGGGTGGGGGTGGATATTATTAAAAGGAATAAGTATGACCAGATTTTGTCATACCTTCTGATAAGTAGCCACTTTTCAACAAGGAAAGAAGGGTATAGCCCGAATATACTTTTGTTTCATGAACATCAAATCTATTACATGAATTACTTCTATTAGATGTTAAAACAAGTACAACTACATGCATTACAGTACAGGTCGGCTTTTTAATACCGGCATAAAACTCCTGAATCTTACTAGCTGGAATCTTGAAAAGCAAGGTATAGGATGGCGTAGAAAGCAAAGCACTCAGAAACCACCGTCGTATGCTAATTAAGAGGGTGCTTCCATCTGCACGCTCGCCATCTTAAAACATAAAGCTAGGTCTACACGCCCTCGGAGAGAAACATTTTACCGCCTCTTACGGCGTTATTATCTCATAAACCCGAAAATGTAAACAAACAACAGTTTTGTATAAATGAATATTAGAATCACGAATAACAAAGGAAACGTGATATATAAATTATAACATTTAACCATAAATTCAGAAGTTAAGTTGTAGGAACCACATGCTAAAATAAATCAACAATCATTGTTGATTGACGTCGCGTAATAAAAATTTAAGGTATTGCCTATTTGTTTAATCGAAGATGTTGGTATAGATTATAGACTTTAAAGCAACAAAAAGCACAATCAACAAGAGCCAACAAGGATGTTTCATTTGTAGAGTATCCTTTCCCAATGAATAATCAAAAGCACCGCCACTGACAAGCGGTTTAAGTTTAGTTGAAGTTCAGTGAGAGAATCGATGTCTTTGTTGAATTGGCTTGTTCACTGCGACTTTTACTCACCACGCTGCGCTATTGTACTAACCCCCCACCGCCGTCTGGATGCCTGTAAAGGCGGATGTAGAGTGTAGACGGCGGTGAAAGCCCAACTCGCGGGTGTCATGGCTGCTAATAGCTGTCAGCAGCCTACTGTTTCTACTGTCAGTTTGCATAGATTTATGTTGAAAGCAAAATGCCCAATTACTGTGTGTATTCGTGTAAGGAGAGAGGAGGGCATACTGTCGTGTTTATTACTACAAATAAATACAATCACACATAATATACTGACAATGTGTCTTTATTTGGCCTCCTGCCTACGTAACCTCTCTCATGTCAACAATCAACATTGGCTAGGACTAAGCCCTAGGCTTTGCTGAGGCGTATGCAAGTAGGGCCTAGGCCTATACTTCCTAGTTTATAATACCATGATATTGATATGCCTAGGTCTACATCAAATGCTGAAGAAAAGCCTAGGCCCTAGTCCTTAGTAGCATTCCAAGTATCTTAGGCCTAGGTCATAATCTCAATAACAGTGCTAGGCCCCAGGTTTAGACTTCAAGGGCGCCATCCATGTGCTTTCAGCTCTTATTAATTTTCCTATCGTTCACGTTTTCATTGTTTAAAAGTTTAAACAACCAAAATATGCTATTGAATAAAATTACTTGAAATAGGCCGTACGACTACTTACGTAAAACCATTGATTTAAGAAAGAAGGAATGGTAAAACAATACGTAAACAAACAATCTAGGAAGCATACAGATTTGACAATGCAGAGCCTGCTATACATAGTTTATTTCAAACACCGCCACGGTCTTTGGGCAGGGTCCACTAGATACCTAACAAGCAGCTCGGAATAAGTATCTAGTGGACTCTGGTTTTGGGGGTTAGTGCAGTGGCGCGATCTGCGCGGAGCTTTGCGTGAACAAGCCAATTGATTGCATCCAAGTTGAATTATAATTGAACAAGTAGTAAAATTAATATGGAACTAACATTGTGTTTGCATTGTTATATAAAAAAAAAACACATCATTCGTCATTGTTTTTAAAAGTATCGGCTTTAGATTGATAAAACTGGAAACAAACGTATTCAAATTCCAAACATAGGGATATGATTATTTGTTGTCTTTGTATAAACATCAGAAAAAATCTAATCATTAAAGAGACCCTGACCCTGAGAAATTCCCTGACAAACTCGTGTTTTCGTGATTTAAAACCGTGTTTTCCAGGCTGCAAATTGGACTGATTGAAAAAATAAGAGAAATGACTTTGTTCAAGAAACGTTATGATTGACAGTGATGGTAAATTATGATGGACTCGGGGGGTTTGCCTCCAGATAAGGGATATATGGAAATTCCACAATTATTAACAATTTCCCTGACTTCTCCAGGTAATATTCCAGCCTTGTAGGTACCCAGCTGCAGCCCCGGAGTCGAACCCGGGACTGTGGGGTGCTGTATCCCCGACAAGAGGGCGCCAGGGGTGTCTGTCATTGTCATCAGACGGTAAACAAGCCCTGGTGACGCCCACCCAATCAAGTGGGAAACTCAATTAGATCCGAGCGTTGTTTGGTGGAGGGGGGGGGAGGGCTGAGGGTCTTTCTCCTAGACCTTGTGGTTCTAAAACACACACAGCGAGAAGGCTACAGAAAGTCACAGTCTCCTGCAAATCAATAGTTTTTTTGCAGCAACTAACGTATTTTTTTCATAGTTCATTGAGACCATACCAAATATTAAATTTTGCCTTTGGTTCAGTGACACATCATAATGTAAAATTTACATGCATCGATTCTTCCCAAATTTTACATCTGAATAGTATTTTTAACACATTTTTCCATTTAAAAAAGTCAATTGAAGCCCAACCTAATTTTTAAAGATTGATTTTAAACTGATTCAAAGTTTACCGTTGTAATTATGTAACCGAGTATTTAACGAAACAATTAGCAATAGGGAATATTCCACTTCCGCCAAATACTGTACGAATAGATTTTTTAGAAGAAGTATTTCGTCCCGATTACAAATATGTACTTTGTTTTTCCGTGAAATAATAATCCAGTGATTTATAGCCGTTTTAAAAGCAGCAGTTTTTTAAAGCGGCAAAAACGACTGTGACGTCAGAACTGTGTTGATCCAACGCCGTCTGGATAAACATACATCCAGACCAAAGATGTTGGAATAGTATTATAGTAGGATCGAGATATACATCAAGACGGCGGTGTTTTAAACAAAGCAGCGCCTAGCGTAGCCTACAGTAATGTAAACAGATGGCGGACATTTTACATTTAACGCCTAGCCAGAAAACGAGAAAAGTTGACATTGCAATCAAAAAACAAACTGAAACAGTCCTAGGTCTAGGCCTAGACGTAGAAAATTATTTATAATACAACAGTCTAGGCCAATCGTTCCTGTAGGATATAGTCATTGGTATGTGAATACTAAAATTTCTCACTTGACAAGCCCTAGGCTTAACTTGCCGACCCTAACCTGCACTTTCGTGTTCTGACACACACCCCGCTCAAAAACCTTACTTTGATGACTAATTAAAGCCTATTGTAGATAAAGAATACCATGATAGTCCTAGGCTATGCAAAAATTCAATACCAAATGCTCGTTATTCTTTATCACAATGAACTCGCGAAATCTCCTGTCACATACGAAAAAAGAAAAACAAAAGACGGTGAAAATGTACATCCTTGTGGAGTTGTTTGTGTTGAGCGGATGGGCGAGCACCGCCGTCTGTATGTAAATATGTACAAATATACGTACATTTAGTTTCCAATTGGCCTTGACTCAGCACAGTTATGACGTAGTACCGTCCAAAGATGGCGCACGCTCGTTTTTGGCGCGCAAACTGGGGGTCCAATTTACTTCTCGTTTAAATTACACAAAAAACATTTTTTTAAATAAAAAAAAGTGCAGTGACTATTAAGACATGAATAAGAATTAAAATAAAATATAAAATATTAACTGGAATATTCCCTATTGTGTTAAATCAAGTAAAGAGTAGTTTCGCCTCTGATTAATTGGCTGCAATTGAAGGCTTGGGTGGCCTAGTGGAAACGAGTAATTTCTCAAATAGCCGTGGAGAAAGAGATGAATTGAATGTGATTACAGCCGAAGCCCGCAGTATTCATCCCGACAAGATGTCGTAGTAATGAGAGCGCCGAGCTGTCTCCATCTCAATTGGTCCAGCCGTCGTCTCATCGCTGTCTGTAGTACTAGTCACCGGGAAAACATCTCTCCTCGGTGACACGGGGTTTATCACGGTTGTTGGATGAATGAATTAAAATGAAATAGATGGTTAGAGCTAATTAAGTTACAAAACAAAAAATAAGTCTGAGACCAGCAGAAACATATTCGATAATATATTTGTGATTCTTCAATTGTCAATATACCGCAACAAAAGCGCAAATCAAGTTTGACACGGGAAAATGTAAAAGTTTTTAATTTGAAATGAGGTAATATTTATTTACTTTTAAACAGGTGGACTCTGTAGAGCCTACTACATACAGTATCATGAAAAGAACTGCACTTGAGCCAATTTGGAAGGGCGAAATGATTTTGTGCCTTTATATGGTGTGCAAATAATGAAGGGTGCAATAAGCTTAGCCCTATTTCAGATCTCAATCTTAAATTGTCAATCAAATACGTTTGAGAGTGTAAGGCTTGGCTGTCTTTTTGACACAGGCTTGGCACTTTGTTATATGCGTGGGATGACTTTTCCAAATTTGGCCTTGCAAGCGCACGAAACGTCTCTTCCGCGCTGCTTATCACAGCCACACTTGTAACACAAACCTATCGGGCGAAGAGTGTGGGGAGGATAGAGGCGGCGTCTGTACCAACAAACAAGGACGTGTTGATTCTACCAACAGCGCGCTGAGTTCTACCATTTGTGTTCTAATAACCCTTTATCAGCCTCGAGGGGAAGCTCTGCTGGTGCGAGCTAGATAAGACTGTCGGTCTACGGCGGCGCCTTATTTGGAGATCACGTCGGTCCTCTAGACATAATCCTGGTGAACATACGAAGCACGTGACATCAGAGGTGCAGGTACCTCATCCGGGATTCAAACCCACGTCCCCTGAGCCACACGCCGCGGACCTGCATCTCAATCGTACCCGCAGTGGTCCGGAGCGTGTGGCTCTAGAGGACGTGGGTTCGTATCCCCCATATGAGGCGTGGTTTTTGTAATCGTCCTTCATCGTCATCTATCACCATCCTATTTTTTATTTTTTTTTTAAATCTCTGACGTAAAACCTATAACTTATACGTTACGAGCACCACAATAATTTGAGAGATCAGTGGTTCAATTCTAGCTATACCAAAAATCCTGAATTAAAGGGTTTTCTAAAGTTTTTCTAGGTCAAAAGGCGAATTGAGATGAAGATTCCTCCATTGACTAGTTAGTCACCAGTTTGGGCACGTTCCCCGAAAAAAGGAACTTTGAAAATTTAAGTTACATCTGCCTAAAAAGGAACTGAGACGTTCCTCAAAAGGAATTCTTAGTTCTTTTCACGTTACGTATACCATCACAGATTTAAATAACTAGAAACGCTCAGTTGGACGCGTTGATAACGAGCACGTTGCTATAGGCTAGACCACATCCGCACATTGTTTTTAATTTAAATTGCGACGTTGCTGTCACAGGGCCATGTTTCCAATATTAGTTATTATGCCAAGGTATTGGGGAACCCGGCGAAGTAACCTTTATTGTTGGATGAATCCACCGCATCTAGGACCTTGACTCCTGGGAAAATATTTCTAACTATTGTGAAATTAGACTGCTTCCTCGAAAGTTTTTGAATTACTTTAGGGGCAGTGCATTAGAAACTTCGCGCGTCTCTTATTCGTTCCATGGCAACGTTCCTTTTAACGTAAGATTTCTCTACAACTTATCGGCATCAAAATAAATTAAAAACTTCGTGACGTGAGGACATTCTAAATGATTTGGTCTATCTCAGATTTTGTGAGTTTAGGTTTGGAAAAAAAACTTTCGATTAACTTTAATTACTTTTAAATTTTTTAACGATTTTGCCACAAAACTAATGGCATTCAATCGAGAACGAACTTGCGGATGGTCAAAATTTCAACTCGATCAGCCTTCGTTCAACTTATGCGAGACATACAAACAAACAAAAAAAAAAAAAAACAAAAAAAAAAAAAAAAAAAAAACACAAAACCAGTGACTAATTTTTCCGGCAGAGTCAAATGGAAACGCTCGCTTCGCTCGCTTAATAATAAATGTGATAGGAGTTAATTTATCATTACATTTTATTAGGCTAAAGTGAGTCCCGGGCCATCTGACGAAGGTGGTGCCATTTTCGAAAACACAAGATGTTACAAGATATTTTCATACTGCAGTTTACGATATCAGGTACTGGAATTCGGCGGGATTACGACGGCGAAAGGAACGTTAAATTATTCGTTCCAAGTTCCTGATCTGAGAAAAGGAACGCGTTCCCACAAAAGTTCCTGAAAAAGGAACGCGTTCCTCTCCAAGACTGAGGTTTTCTAAAGTTTTCCTGGGTCAAAACGTGAATAAAGACGAAGATTCCTCCGTGGACATGCTAATTGCCTAGTTAGTCACCTGAAGAGTGTCACACCGGTGAAGCAGGTGTACCTAACTAACACCGGGCATTTCTACCATATAAAACACTCAGAATCGTCAGTGTCCAATTAGTTCTAGTTTTCTCCGCGTCTATCTTTGAAGTTTGCAGAGTGGGGATGACTCACTCGTAAACAGCACGAGTTCATCATAACCCTACTTTATTATCCAAACTAAAATACTTATCGACACATATTTATAGAAAGAACCGCGAGCGAGGAAGCTCTCTCTCTCTCTCTCTCTCTCTCTCTCGCCTCCAGCTGCGAGTAGCCGGGTGGCGACGTCACTAAATTGGTCTCGCATATTGTGACTCACGAGGTACAGCATCCATCTATAAACTCTTCTTCTTTCTAGGAAATGGGCCACCAAAGTCGCAACCTTCGTGGTTTGGCCCGTGAGTAGGGGAAGTTTCACTCCCTGTCCCTGAAACTAATGGCGAGCTCTGGGTCGTCGTCGGGGAACTTTCCCCTTCCCTTTGACTACCTCCCCGACGGCGACGGCAATGACAACAACGACGGATGATGACACAGACGAAGACGACCACGACGTGGGGGAACCCCTGCCCTCCCCATACGCTTGTGGCTGGTTCTGACCAGCACAGGCCTGTCCACCCCTTGTCCCCCCGCGGCACCCCTTACGTTCCTCCCCTTGGAAAGAAGTATACATGGTGGTAACTCACACTACTTATGGAAATAGTTTTATCTTGGAGGCAGCTGAGGCATCTTCCTAAATGGGGCTTGAATTTATGACATTAAATTTATTTTGCATTAATAAACAAGTTATTATGTATGGTCTATGCCCCCGTCTGGGCTCGGGATAGAATTGGCCCAGAGCATGGCTCTGCTAATCGTATCAGGCGATTCATAGAGTGCGCAGCTTGCAAACATCAGCTAGTATGTAAGGGAGTATTTTACTTCCTGAAACTAGAAGCGAGCTCTGGCAATCGTCGTCGGGGACCTTGCCCCCTTCCCTTGACGACATCCCCGACGACGACGACGATGACAATGACACCACGAACGATGACACAGACGACTACGACCGCGACGTAAGAACTCAGAACCCCCATTCCTCCCTCTTACCCCGTGCTGGTTCGTGAAGCCATGGGCCTCCCTATTCCTCAGGCTAGCCCTAGAGGACGCATTATGATGCCAACGGTTGACGCCCTTAAAATTAATGAATCCAATTATTGTCAATGGAACTAATCGAAGGGCTCTGACAGGCATGAGTGGTCTACACCAGAAACCATTGTGTTTTGTACCATTGTTTCGTAACCATGGAATTTATCAATTTGTTTGTATCCATTTTAGTGGTCTACAGTCTACACCACAAACGATTGGTTTTCTACCATTGTTTGTACCATTGTTTGTACGGCTGTGTAGTGTGTTGTATCCATTTTTGTGGGATAGCTATGATCCGTGCCTCATTCAAATCAGAGGAAGTAAAATGAAGTGACGTACAAATGGAATACATCTTGGAAGGTTGACCGGCCGGACCACCGAGCATCAACGTTTCACTTTTTGGAAACTGACATTTTTAAATGTAAAAATACTAAAGAACACACTCCGAGCCTAACATTTACTTCAGATTACACCTGATTCTTCCGTATTCAGATGTAACGAAATGTAAAGTAATTCTGGCTTTTGGTGCACTTTTGTTCGCTCGTCGATGGCGTCAGCGCCGACAGAGTTGACTTGGTCTGCACGATTTGATAACTATTTTGTGTACATACATTTACAATTCATGCATTTTAACCCAGACATTTCAGCACATGCATGCACAATCTAACATTAACATCAAGAAATAGATTCTATAATATAATACGAGTGAGATGAGATACATACGTTTCTAGGTACTGGAACACCCTGTAGACAGGTCGGCGGTACATAAATCCTTCTACTCGTTCTACCATCATAGCTACATGGGTCGCTCGAGGAGGGGTGTATCTATGTGCACACGCTCTATCACATGTCAGCTTAGCTTGCCGGGGGTATACACTTAGATGTTAGCTTGCACGGGGTATAGGTCAGCGTCGTTCACACGGTGCAGATTCATGTCTTCGGGGCTTGTCTTGCACACAGTATACACATCACACGAACTCACAATAATGTCATTTGACTACAGGATATTGTCAAGAAACTAAAGCACAGCCATGGAAAGCTTCTAGATAAAGTTATTGTTGGGAGAAGAATTTCATGTATCTTAAAAAGTGGACGTTTTATATTATTTTCCGATCAAGGAATAGGATGGGACTAGGCCTAGATATTACAATGAAATGGGAATGGGGCAAAATAGTATATTTTTACTCGTCTTTGATCGAATTCACCAAGAGATAGTGTTGGTGTTTTAAAGGCAACATCATAGATAAATGTGTCTATAAAGTAAAAAATATAATTCAGATAGTACGAGATATAGGTATTAAGAAAACTTGCACTTTTTAAACGGCCGAAGATATTATTTTAACTATAGGAAAACGCCAAATTCGTTGTTAGACGAGTGCGTGAGTCATGTGTTGAGTACCCGGGAGTATAAATATTTAAGTTGATTGATATATAAGTTATAGAGATAGGGTTAGGAGTTTAGTTGGGATAAGGGCGCGTCAAATGTAAGGCCATAATGCGCCATTCTAGGAGGAGGAAATGGAATGTTACCGGTTTCTCAACACATGGCTCACTCACTCGTCTAAAACCGACTTTGGCATTTTCCTAGTACTATAAAACATGTCAAAATACCATATTCACTTGGTCCAGTTGGCAATTACAACTTTCTGTATTCGATTCAATACATTGTTAACTACGTTTATAGGAAGTCAGAAAGATTATTATTTATTATACATTATTGTGACAGGTAAAAATTATGTTCAACTATATTTAGTTATATTTGTGTGCATCGACGTCTGCGTACATAATTAGTACTATTTACTGTCATACTATACATTGTAAATCATTAAAAAATATATATATGACCAAGGTGAAAATAAATAAATAAAACAATTTAAAATTTCTTCTGGGGAAATATATTATTCAATTGACGATTTTCTAAACAGTATGAGATATCAAATCAAACCAATCAACCTGTCCTTCAGTTTTGTAATGTATTGTATATGTTTTAAATCTGTATTGATTGTAATTTGTTATCCTCTATAGCCCTATACTATGTACAATGAGCATGTCATTGGGCTATATAAAATAAAATAAGTGCGAATTGCTCAAAACGATAAGCACGTTGTTGCATTAAGTAAAACGTAATGGCGTCCATAAAAAAAATAAACGTAAAGCACTTTTGTAGGTACCTACGAACACACGCGACAATAGTGTATGAATTCAAAATTAAAAAATAAATAAACTGACAGTAATCGAACCCCGATCTCTGGCGTGGAAAGCTAATACAGTGCTAATATGCTATAACGACTGCTTGACATTGGTAACGCAGAAGTTATAGTTAAAATAAATGTCAACTAACTAATATACAAACAAAACAATGTAAACTGCTAAAATACTATAGGCCTAAGCACGTGATAAAAAATAAAGATCAATCACTGTTGTAGGCACCTACGAACACACGCGACAATAGTGCACGAGTGTCAAATTAAAAAAAAAAAAACTGGCAGGAATCGAACCCCGATCTCTTGCGTGGAAAGCCAATACATTGTTACTATGCTGTAACGGCTGCTTGGCATCGGCTCACGACAAAGTTATAGTTAAAATAAATGTAAACTAACTAATATATTAAAAAACGACAGTTGCCACTAATTGTTTTCAACGTAGAGCCATGATAAACTTTCGTACACGTGCCCAGTGTTGTCACAGGGTCAGGGTTCACCTGAGGTTGTGAAATATCTGTAAAATATGTGGAAAAGATTTACATCGACTCTCGTCAGCAGCCTGCAGCCAGATGGATACGAGGGAGCCCAGTCCGAGCGAGGAGGTTAAGCAGCATCGAGCGAGGCCAGAAGGAGGATGGGTGACCGCTGGCTCTTTCCACAGGTGGAGAAACGCCCAGTACTGGACAACGAGCATCTGTGATGCATCTCCCATACACCCATGGGATGCATGGATAAACCCGTCCCTACACCTCGGGAGGCATGGACCAGCCCGGACCTAGACCTCGGGAAGCATGGACCAGCCCGGACCTAGACCTCGGGAGGCATGGACCAGCCCGGACCTAGACCTCGGGAGGCATGGACCAGCCCGGACCTAGACCCGGAAGGGTTGGACCAGCGGACCTAGACCTCGGAGGCATGGACCAGCCCGGACCTAGACCTCGGAAGGATTGGACCAGCTTGGACCTACACCTCGGGAGGCATGCCACTTTTTTATGTGAAATATTATGTCTCTATTTTGTTTGAGCAAAACTTTCAACACAAAAAAGCCCAAAATTGCAATAGAAAAATATATATATTTTTTTTTTTTCACAAGTTTAAGTTTGGATATATCATAGGGCCTAGTATATTATGACATTTTTAGTCTGTTATACGCCAAATGCAACAAATTACCGTTTAATAAATAATCTTCTGCTGCAATCTCGACTATAATGATTGATAATCACGGAAGCAAGTTCTTTGAATTAAATCCACTGTCAGCTGCCCACTGCCAGCCTGTGTGTTAAAGCGACGACTTTAACATAATGTTCTGACCAGGGAAACGCCAAAGTCGTTAGACGAGTGAGCGAGCCATGTGTTGAGTACCCGCTAGCATTTTCCTCCTCCTACATTATAAGGCTGGATCCAGCATGGGTCTTTTCTCCTAGAGTGGCGCATTATGACCTTACAGGTTGACGCGTCCTTATACCAACTAAACTCAAAATCCTTTCATTTATACTCCTGGGTACTCAACACATGACTCGCTCACTCGTATTTCTACTCAACTGACGACGATTTTGAAAAAGATTGAATGCGGAAAGAAATGGAAACCTCATGCGAAAGAGGAAGCGCAAAGTATAGAAATAATTCAAATTCTTGGTTAAGCTTTGTGAACATTTTAAAGATTTGTTGAGACAGGTTTAAAATGCAAAGCGTCAGTGCCAAAAGTAAAGCCTATCCCGTTCAGATTCTAGAACTTTCTGTTTGAAAACTTTTGAGAACATTAATTAAAGCTCTTGGCCCGTAAACATCAACAAAGTTTGTAAATAACATTAGTGAAATGGAAGCAATTTCAAACAAACCGATTTCCATCCAGGCCACAACTATTTAGTGTTACTCTACTCCAATATAATTTATTTATTTATTTATTGAATCCATGGACATGTACATGGTACACATATCGATAGATAGAAAGATAGAAAGTAATAGTAAAGCCGACCAAAGTCCAGTAAATCATACACTCCAACGCTCGCCGGAGGTAAAGTTTTGAAGTTCTTGAAAGTCCGCATGGAGATTCAGTCGACCTTGGAGCTAACAAGAGACTATGTTTAATAATTCTTATCGTAATAATTAGGTACTATTATATATTCGTTTGGATACTTTTTATGTCGAAGTTCAATAGTAATTAATACAATTATTTATATTTTTGAAAAAAGGCTAATGATTTCAGATATCTATTTTGTGACATGTGCAAATTTGTACATGAAATAGAGACAAAGCTATTAGCGCCCAAGAATGTATTGATTTATGTGTGTTTTTGACAAAATATATCGTACTGCTATGGATCTTCCTCGGCAAGCAGAGCCCCATGACACGTTCCAAAGGAGATTGCGGTGGTAAGATACAAAGATTGATAAACGAGGGAGATCCACCCCGACCCGACCTAGAATCGAACCCAAGTTCCTCGGGGAATCCACGTGACGTCAGAATACAGGGGCGCCCTCCCTCTATTGACAATATCCTCGACGCCCAAGCCTAAGTGATATTAATAATCTACACCATATCCTAATGTAGATCGTAGTTCGTGCTTCGTCCGCGGCGCTGTGTTCGGTAACCCGACCCTGGCATAATACATCATCATTACTGAGCGGATAAAAAACAAACATAGATGTGACATCCTCTGTTACGACGTGGAATATAGAATCAGCTTTAGTGTTGGTGCATCGAACATAATCCACGCGACACAAACGTTGATCCGGTGACTCTGACTAATGGCCACAGTTTGATCAGAGACTCATCGTGAAAGTGGTTTTTATTGCGTCTATTCAATTCCATTCCATTCCATTATAATTTCCGTTTCGGTAGGGCCAATCGTTTCCATTTGCGCGCTTTTATCAATGAAATCAAATTTGATAGTCAATTTAGATTTTCTTTATGACAAAACATCCTACTAAAATGTAATTCGGAAATCCCACTAAAAATGTATTTTGTCATGTGTATTTTGAATTATTAAATCTTTTAATTGTTTGGTCGCTCTCTACCGTTTTTTTTTTTCCAAAAAAACGGATAATATTGATGAAACATTAGGGAACCTTCGAAATCTCTAAACTAAAATCTTCCGCGTGTTTTATCACAATCGAGGAAACATTTTTTATTTCAATCGCACGAAGATTTTAAGAAAGAAGAAGATTTTACTATTTGTTTGTAATTCTTTGCTCTCTGCCAAACAATCTGCCCTCCAAAAAAGAAATCTTCAGCGAACCTTCGGAATCACGCAACTCATAGGGTGGCCACTAAAGATGACCACTTCCACTTATGTTGTTGTTTTGATGCCTCCGTGTTGTCAAGTTGAACAACCACCAAGGTACTGGACATGGTTACAGCTAAGCAGTCCAGGTATAGTGCGTGGGCCTACGTTACGTGTGAGCCGTACCTCGCTGTGATGTCATAGTTATTAGTGTTAATATGACTCGACTCGACAACAGACGAACTCCGTGTTGATTGCTACCTAGCCACTCCACTCCGCTCCACTCAGCCACCGCGGTAATTAAGACTAAACTAATTACACAACGGTATTTCGATGGGAATTGCGTCTAAAGTTAATGGACATGTCCCGTTATTAAACCATCGTTATTATATGTAAAAATAATTAAAAATACAACCATTTTTGACACGTTTCACTGGCAAAACAACATAATTCAATTATAGGTTACGAACTTTACCCATCACATACAGACAGCGTCCGCGGCCGCACCCCATTAAAAACACATTAGCCGTGATAGAGATAGAAGATCAGGTTAACTTCCGCTCTCCGTAATATTATGCTAATTTCTAAAATACGCTGTGGCTTTTCACCGATTAACAACTATATAGTAAACTGCGACCCATAACGATGTTTGGCCCTTGGTGATAGAAGCAACATGAATGGGGACAGCGCCTTAGGAATGTGTAATAAATTATATTGCTTTGCACTATCGGCGAAATTGTGTTCACGATATGTTATATTTTAAGTTTACGTCCAAGGTGGCTCATACGGTTGGGTTGGGGACGTGGGTTTAAATAATTGTTCTGTTACGGTACATCAATGACATTTTTCACTAATTATTGATTGTTTCTCCTCCTCCTCTAAAATGTTCCGATTGGTATAACAGTTAATTTTTTAAAAAATCATGAAGAGTCAATAAACTTTTTTTTTTAAAGTTCTTCTGAATAGTAATTTATAGATTCTAAAAATGCACAAATATCAGAGTGTTGTGGCATTTTACAATTTCTTTAGTTGATTGGCATTGTTTAGAAAACCGCGAAACTTCGTAAATCCAGTGTAGTGAAGCTAGCGCTGCGAGGTCAGGGGTCATTGCCAACCTCCCGACGTCAAGATCAAGCACGACGCTCTATGCACAAACATGCTAAGTAACCTCGTCGTGTGAACATTGCCATCTCCGTTACGCGCCGTGTGATGCGACTTGAGACGATGTGCAAATCTAGTTTTTACGACCATGTTACACCGACTAGCAGAACAAACTTTCAGATTACGCCAGCTAAAATAATGATGTAATAATAAACGCCATGAACATCTACTTTAAAAAAATACATTTTATAAGTTGATGTAGAATGTAATTCATTTTTGTACGGAGAAGGTATGCTTTTCAATCCTATAGTTCCACCTTGTCAAGAAAATCTATTAGACTCGAAAATAAAATTGAGAAGAAAAAACGATAATATTTTTTTGGTTATGTATGTATCTTATTTACTTTTTAAATTTACGTTTTGAAAACACGAACACACCAAAAAAGTGAGACATCTTTGTTTGATAGGAACGAGAGTGCTTGCGTCTGCTAATAAAATAGAGTAAGACGTCTTTTGATGGAAGGAAAAGGTCGTCTCGCACAAGCACTCGCAGGCAGGATATTTCTGATTCTCAGGAGGAAATTAGTTTACAATGTAAGAAGAGGTAATCTCTGCTGGTGTAACATGCAACAAAGTGCAGTACACGGGAACACTCTCAGCCCTCAAGGCCACGACTGTTGCATTCTTAGAAACTAAATCAACAACAAAGAAATCAAAATAGCCGGGTCGTTGTGCTGGGCTTGTTTACAACAATGTCTCGCCGTTGCTGAGTAGAAGACGTCTCGGAAATAATAGCCCACATGCGAGAACGATCCCCAGTCTAGACGGAGGATGGGGTAGGCTGCCCTAACACTGCCCGGGGCAGCGTCTGACCTTAGCCCAAATATCTCATTTTACTTTCACCGATATCAATTTTCCGTAGTCGACTATTAGCCTAGACCTGCCTACTAGCCTCAACCCTCAACAATGATAGCAATGTTAGGTTCTCATCCGATCAACTTTGAGCATGGTCAGTACTTTGAATGGGTCACCGATGGGCAGTACCACGTGCCATTGGGAAAAACCGAAATAAACGCAAAAACCAAATGGGGGAAAACCAGGCGACGGTCAACTTTTTTCATAAAATTTCCAAAATCGTGTGAATGAGAACCTTTTTTGAATAAGAAAACAACAATGACACACATACTTTGATTCATTTCATATTTTGTCCTTGGACGTTGGATGAGAAAATTTGACCGTCTTAAATGGGGCATTCCGCATTAGTCAGCGATGTATGTGTCGGGTTCAATTCAATTCAATTCCTACAGGGTTGGCTTGGTCGCTTTGGTTTACTGTCCCCCACTGGAAATTAGTTCTATGAGTGGGTAGACTCTAAATAAATTTATGTATTTATTAACCCGCGTAACTTGAGCTTATACCCACACTACACATCAAACATGTGAACTAAGATTCAACCCCAAACAACCGGCGATTGTGTCAGGAAAATGAACGAATGTCAGCTTTGAAATATTTCGATTATATTCATAAATCATCATAGTTCGTTATCCATATTAATTTCATTCAGTTTAGTGTTAGTTTCGCCATTGTATAGACTTTTATTGACAAGTTAAAATTTTAAAAACATACAAAAAATAGAAACTTCACAATTTGTTTTGTAATGAAACCGTAATGGTGACTTGGAAACTTCCTATTAAATTTAACTATACGTTCTGATCACGATCTTAAGGTATAGTGATGGATATCTCGAATCCACTATTAAAAAGTAAACGGATAATGGCCGAGGATGATCATGGAACGAGCCAAGTATTTATAATTGCCTCGTTTATTGGTCCAGGAAATTGATAACCATGTGTAATAATAACAATTGACTTCTCAAGGACGCGTATTGTGAAATCTTATGTTTGTTTATCACAACAAGCTGTGTCTGTCTGGGTAATAACACATCATAACTTGGTACGTGAGCAAAAAACTCATTGTATCCGATAGTTAAAAACGAATCAAAGCCACACTTCGTGTCTATCCAATTAGTCAGGTCGGAAGGCTGGTAAATCTTTAGAAAAGCACAATCCACGCTACATAGATTATTGTCCAGGGATGCAGAGCGAACTCGATGTGAAGAACCTACGCTCATATTCATATATTTCATCATGTTTTATTAATGCACTAAGGCTTTTAAATTTCAAGACGATGAGTGGCGATAGATGACGATGAAGTACGATTACAAAAAGCCCATGCCGAATGCGGGAGTCGAACCCACGGTCCTGTTAGACTTAGCGCCATGCGCTTCGGACCAGCGCCCTAATCGTGTGTGCCACCGCGGATGACTATAATTCATTTTCGTTTTGGTTTTAGCGACGCTTTTTACTGTTGCGTTGATTTCATCCGTTGAACCATCATTTCCTATTTCTCAATTTAATTTATAGTTTAATTTGTTAGCGTAGATTATCTTTTAAAAGTCGTGTCAAACCAAACTCTGTAAATCACCATATCAAACAGCAATGTATACAAGACTGTAAATAAATTACAAATTTCTAAGAAATTGTTTTAATGTTCCTAGCAGAGACATCGTAAGACTGTTATTTACCAAACGTTAAAGTGCAGATTTCTTATGATGGCTATTTCGCCTAAGGTCGAAGGTTACAGATAATGAAGGCTCCACTTCCATGAAAAGTTCATTTGGATAGGTGCTGGTCAAGAGCAAAGTTATATCGTAAAGTAAAAAAAAATCTTAGAAATTCAGGGATTTTCCCGAGAAACTATTATTATTATTAGTTTAGAGATGAGGCGTTTGGCCGGAATCGTGCGCATTTACATAACAACACCAAACTAATAATGTGGACTGAATTGAGTCGTCTCTTCGCTCGTTACGCTCGTCCAATAAAACCTGCGGACTGAGACAGCTGGCAATACGAGTTTAGCGTGTACAAAAAGTACGTTTCCAACCGCAATTAGTGCCCAGACTAATTCCAAGTGAATTATCATTTGTTCTCGCATGCACGCAAGAAAGCTACGTCTATACCAGCCTAGCATCTGTTTGTGTTTGCAGACAATATGCATGAACACGATACGGCTGTTACAGAGATAATGTGGAGTCACGCCATAGACATGAGGTTGGCAGGGGTGCGGGTTCGAACCCCGGCATGAGATAGCGTTGCCTTCCTTCTCGTTTGTCATCACACGCTAGCAATGAATAAAAAATAAAAAATACAATGATCTGGACAACCCCACCCTACTTTGCCAAAAAAAGTGTGAAAGTGCACTTGAACGTTTCAATGGAGAACATAGAAAAACTGTTTTATCGCAATACTAAAGGCAAATTACCGTCTGACCAAAAGAGGATTTTAGAGAAAACTTTTAGATTAAAAACAGGATTTTTATAGATAAAAAGTTGGTCATAATGATGCTTTAAAACGCACAGATTTTCACCAAAATGACCTTGAAAGGGAAATTTTCCGGGGGCATGCCCCACGGACCCCCCACTTAGCCTTCAGTACATGTATGGAATTAATTGGTTGAACCCCTCTTTATGAATTCCTGAATACGCCACTGCCTAGACTATAAAGGAGCCATGGGTGCGGGTTCGAGCCCCGCACGAGACATATCGCTATCAAGCAATGTGTTCTTACTCGTATCCACGCAATACCGGTGTTTACAAAACAACGATCTGGGTTCGAGTCCCGCCGAGGACACTCCACACTGGTTCAAGGTCAAAGCAGCTGGTGGGGGACTCACCCCCCCCCCCCCCTCCCCCCTAACCACGATAAGAAAGAATACGATCAATCACGCTCTCACTTCCCAAGTTTTCCAAAGATTTCCCTCGTTTAGAATAGGAAATGCACAAAGGGTAAAGAATACGATATGATAAATCTGAGCTGGATTATTCCCCCGTCCTGTATCGTAAAGTCAGGGTTCGATTTCTAATCCATTTCTTCTTCCAAGAATGAAACATAAGCCCCTCAAGGTTCCCTCCTAGCTACCAGAGATTGCACACGTCTTGTTCCTACAGATAAGTAAAACCTCACGTGAACCGACCGACTGTTACCTCACTCGTATCCTAGCCCGGCACAGTGACAGCGCGTGGCAGACTGATGCTGGGGGTCGGTCCCAGCTCCCCACACCGAACTTCAAGGGTACCCCACGTATGTTGCAGTGAAGCCGTACCGCACTTCCTAGGTGTCAAAATACCCGAGCAATCCCCCCCACAACTCAACACTTGAGTGTCCAGCTTGATTGATCGGTGTTACCAACTTGGTCATTGTTCGCTCGTCGATGGTGTCGGCGCCTAACATAATTGGCTAGGTCTGCTTTAAATTTAATGTCCCTCAGTTGAAATCAGATGTGACTTGAGTGGGTAGACTCTAAATACAAATATTATTTTTATCTTTGATTTGAAGAAGGCTTCGTAAAATAGAATTTCACAAAAGGAGCAGCACCGAATCATTTTTATTATTTTGAATCTCGACTAAACAAAAACATAGAGTATCCAAAGTGTTAAAAAGCGTGCTATTTCATTCCAAATCCACAAAGTGCATTGTTGGCTTTCTTGCGATCCCTCCCAAGGTCATACTATTGGCGTGCAGCTCCTAAGTGTATGGGGACGTGGGTTCGAGTCCAGCATGGCATCATGCTCGCGATTAAACACAACCCCAACCGACCAATCCCGGCCACAATTCTAAGCGCTAATCTCAGTTTAACCCATGCACGCAATATCGATGTTGTTACACAAAGAAGGGTAGGGGGCGTCTACATCTGTCACTGGTTGCCATGGGAACGGGAGACGACCCCCCCCTGCATACGTATTATTGCGCAATGTTATGAGAACTGGTGTAATGTAATACATTCCACTTTATCCAGGGGCTTAGCCAGGAGATTGTCGTAAGAGGGACAGCAGTTCATCAGGGGAGCTCCACCCTGGTTGGTTGTCTAGTTCCAGCCACGGGCACGGACATGGCCGAATTATTTCGAGACTAGTCGAGAGGCATGCTCATTATAACAAACTTCAATTTGCTCAGCTTTTTAGAAACATATGTTTGATACTAACTACAAAATAACGTAAGAATGACATAGAAAGGGTCATATCGTAACACTTTTTCTCATAAACTAATTAAAAAATTAATTTTCAAGGTCAAGTTCAAGACTGCTCAAAAGTTCGATAAAAACAAACTAAGTCTGCATTTTCCGAGTTATTTACCACAATGTGAAACAGAGAAGTGTAATTAACCATTATTAGCAATTACACAAAGTTGTAATCACATTACAGATGATCTATTTTAGGTCTATAGCTGCAAGAATAGGAACGCGTCGAGGAGTAGGATAGACGCCGGTAAGATAAAGTTTCATGATTAGTTTAGTTTTGGCGGTGAGCATTTTTTAGCCATGTTTACGGAACAGTAATGGTCGTCAAAACATTAGACCGATCGATGAAAGTGATTGGAAGATAAAAAAGTGCAAAAAATGGAAAAATGTACGATTTTGTCAGTAATGACGAGAATAATAGATTTTCTTCAAGCTCGGATCAGGTTTCAAATCTTAAAAATTCAAGATAGTCACAATATAAATGTTTACTGAGCGCCCGAATTTTTAAAGTCACTTTTATAAAATATGTACAATCAAAGGAGAACTATAAAATTTTAAACGAATTTTTAATAAAACCCCCGTCCAAATGGAAAGAAACAAGATTGGGGTTTGAAAAAAAAATCACAAATGCCTGGATCTACAATATGGCAGGGGTAGATTTTAGCACTTCCAGTAAAAATAAATATACAAAACGACCACTTTTTCTTACACAAACACAATTATCGTAGTCAATACACAACACAGTACGAAACACACGCGATGAGGGGTCCGTTAGTTCGACTCCCAGCTAGAATCTAGGAGCGCGTCGCGACGCTCGGATCAGACGCAGGGCGGGCACGTCTAGTCGGTACGGGGGCGTCGCGTCGACTGATCGCACTGCCGGCACACTCTGCGCGACAGAGAGAGAGAGAGAGGGCAAGACAGGAAGCCAGCGCCGGCTTCCGTCGCCGCCCGATGTTTGCGTGTAATGCCAACAATGTTAATGTACCCGACGATGATAATGATGGACATGACGAGAGATGCACGTAGACTTGGCGGGGGGGATCATTTACATTCGGGAGGAACACTACAGTACACCTGCGGTACTGGATGGAGGAAGTGCAGGGGACGCGCGCGGCTAGGACTAGGTGTCAAGGAGGCGGTGGTACGAGTTCGACACCTTATACACCATACATACCCTTTCGACACCCATTGATTGGATATTGCTTTACGTCTCATATTTATGCAACTTGGCTAATCGAGACGAAGGGAGGGACGTAAGGGATGACGCGGGGCCGGGGGGACAAGGGGTGGACAGGTCTGTGCTGGTCAGAACCAGCCACAAGCGTATGGGGAGGGCAGGGGTTCCCCCACGTCGTGGTCGTCTCCATCTGTGTCATCATCCATTCATCCGTCCGTGAGGTCATTGTCGTCGCCTTCGGGGAGGTAGTCAAAGGGAAGGGGAAAGTCCCCGACGACGACCCAGAGCTCGCCTTTAGTTTCAGGAAGAAAAACTCCCCTAATCACGGGCCAAACCACGAGAAGGTTGCGAGTTGGAATTTGATGGCCTTCGACACCCATGATTATCCTCGGGACCTAATCGCCTACCCCACCCCACTACCTCAATCACGTTTAGGTTCCCAACTTATTTTGCATTAGGTTTTATACAAAATTTCAAGTTCGTACATTGAACAGAATGTATAATCATGGTTCATATGCAGCTTTTGGAGGCACATACGATTATAGCTGGTCCGAAGAGTATGGTTCTACGAGGACCTGGGTTCGAATCCCGCATAAGGCACGGGTTTTTTGTAATCGTCCTTCATCGTCAGCTAGCACCACTAATCGACTCGAATAGGCATAGTGCATTCGCAACAAAAATCATCACCAATAGTTTATTTAAATATTATAACAGCTGGAAAGTTGTAAATAAGATTTAAATTTGAACACTCTTGAACTTATAAATTATCGTAAACATTCGTAAATCATTTTCATCTTACACACCGGCTTTTCGGAGACTCGGGTTCACATCCCAGTCGGGTCGTATTTTTTAATAGCTGGATTGTACAAGAATGTCATAAATCTCCAAACTAGAGATCCCGCAGTCTACCTCGGGGGATCGATAACATCCCTTGGCAAGTTCAACTAAAGGACGTGGGTTTGAGTCCCACCCGAGACGTGCACATATTGATCGACCTCGTTCCTCCACCCTCGTGTGGGCGCAACTATGAGCCAAGGTCAACACACGTGCTAGTTACACTGTAAAACTACGAACCACCCACAACACCATGTTCGACGTCACAGAAAGTGTACAAGTCTCCGCAGTGGAGTAACTAGCACTTGGTTTTTGGAGAAATAAACAAAAGTATTTATCCTGGTAGAATGGGGGTCTGGGGGGATGCCCAAGCACCTCCCCCTGCTAGTGCGGATCTGGGGTGCACGGCACCCGAATTGTTTGCATTTTTAACATTGTGAAGATTGTCAATTTTACTGTCAGTTTCTAAAATTTTGACGGAAAATTATGCCCCCTCAACCCCCCTTCCCCCCGTAGTTACGCCCCTGAATCTCCCCAGCATTGACGGTTACAAATATACCCATTCACTTCAATTTTCAAATTCAATGTAGTGACAATAGGAGGAGGGGGACGCTCTATGTAAAGACGCACGATCAGAACTTAGTGATCTCCAAGGTAACTCTTAGTAAATCGGGCCACCAAAGTCCAACTCGCAACCTTCTCGTGGTTTGGCCCGTGAGTAGGGGAGTTTCACTCCCTGAAACTAATGGCGAGCTCTGGGTCGTCGTCGGGGACTTTCCCCTTCCCTTTGACTACCTCCCCGACGGCGACGGCAATGACAACACGGACGGATGATGACACAGACGGAGACGACCACGACGTGGGGGAACCCTTGCCCTCCCCATACGCTTGTAGCTGGTTCTGACCAGCGCAGGCAGTGTCCACCCCTTGTCCCCCCGCGTCATCCCTTACGTCCGATTAGCCAAGTTGCATAAATATGAGACGTTAAGCAATATCCAATCAATCGACGTCACAGAAAGTGTCTAAGTCTCCGCAGATGGAGTAACTAGCCCTAGGGTTTTTGGAGAAATCCTAGTAGAATGGGGGGTCTGGGGGGATGCCCAAGCTCCTCCCCCAGCTAGTACGGATCTGGGACGCATGGCACCAGAATTGTTTTAATTTTTAACATTGCAAATGGTGGTATTTTAATAGGTAAGCGTGGTTACGTCGATAATTTTTTACATTATGAACATTGTCAATTTTATTGTCAGTTTCTAAAATTTTGACGAAAAATTGACCCCCCGCCCCCGTAGTTACGCCCCTGAATCTCCCGAGCATTGACGGTTACAAATATATGCATTCACTTCAATTTTCAAATTCAATGTAGTGACAATGGGAGGAGGGGGACGCTCTATGTAAAGACGCACAAGTTATCCCCAAGGTAACTCGTAGTAAATCCATGTGACTTAGTAGCTGTAATAATCCCGACGTATTATGTCGCTACACGAGGCGTCTAGGCTGACACCGTACAGGGAACCTGAGACCCCGCACCACGGGTATCGCGTTACAGCACCGGAGCGTGACTGTCGGAGAGAGGGAGTCGAACCCACAGCCGCGGGAGTCAGACGCTTCTGTAGTTTTCCCTCTGTGTGGGATCAAGCCCAGAGTCCGGATCTGTCTGTAACTAACAGCGGTATAGAATTTTGATTGGATATTGCTTAACGTCTCATATTTATGCAACTTGGCTAATCGAGACGAAGGGAGGGACGTAAGGGATGACGCGGGGGGACAAGGGGTGGACACTGCCTGCGCTGGTCAGAACCAGGGTTCCCCCACGTCGTGGTCGTCTCCGTCTGTGTCATCATCCGTCCGTGTGGTCATTGTCGTCGCCGTCGGGGAGGTAGTCAAAGGCCACTAGTTTCTGGTAGTAAAATACTACCCTTTTTACTACCTGACGTTTGATAATTAACACTAAACATGAATTAACGTATCGCCCCCCAAGGTATCACCCACACACACACTACGCGTGTACGCGTGTGGGGGCGTGGCTACACAAGACAGACAGACAAGACTGTGCGTGCTAGGTGTTGGGAGGGGGGAGGGGGCAGTGTTTGTTCATAGTTTATAAATGCTAACAACGGTGTAAAGAATTGTGTGTTTATATTGTCTACCCACTCGATCACCTGGCTGGCTGCGCTCAAGGGGACACTATCTGACTTGGTGCTATGAAGTCTCCGACTAGAGCATATATTATGAGATGAGGGTCTAGCACCGCTCTACCTGCTACATAGTGAGAGACTATAGAGTACAGACGAATTACATAATGACAAACTTAAAAAATGAGCTGATTGAGTCGAGCAGAGCAGTCCACAAAGAGATTCCGTTCTAGCCGGGGTTCGAATGAGAGTTTGCATGATACGAAAGTGAGAGACTACTACAGACGAATAACATAATTAAGACAGACATAAAAACTTTTGTTGATTGAGTTGAAGTTAAAAATTTGATTTGTATAGGCATATATGAAATGTAAAAAGTAAAAACGTCGATGTTGCTATTTTTCCTGACTGGACGATTTGTCGGTACCTACTCGACGTGTACATGGCCTAGCTTGACGACCATGTTGGCTGCCATATGCCTGCCGCTGCCCGCACAATACCCTCATTCTCATTACTGACCATATCAGTACTCTCGTATGGTATTCAGGTCGCATAAACACACAAACACATATGCAAATAAATGCATAATAACTCATGTGACAGAATCAGAAATACGTCTAAAAGATTGAACTGCACATTTCTTTGGAAATCTTCTCGAGTGAAAGACTCCATCGTTTTCCGTCCATTACCAAAGTTGAGTTTAGAATTACCAATGATATTAAGTTACATTTAATAATTAGTCTATATTTCTGCCGCTATTAAGAAGTTTTGCACGTGTGAATAATAAAAGTCGAATAAAGGATATTTTAACAATTTGAAACAAATATGAATGTAATAAAATATATCCCGCCGAGCTTCGAACCGGGATAAAATAAATAAATAAATTGTATTTAGAGTCTACCCACTCAGTTATATAACTGATTTGAAAATTGTGATTGTGTGCATGGTTTGCAGTCAGCGTGAGGGAAACTACTTTAGGAGTCAGTAGAAGTAACTTTAGTTTAGGGCACTTTAACCTCCTCGGACCCCGAACTCGAAGACTATTCGTTCCTCACATCTACATCCAGTGGCGTAACTACTGGGGGAAGAGGGGGGGGCACAATTTTTATTTGACAACGAGGTATTTATTGATATATTATATGAATGTTGATTGATGGCATATATTTTTTTATTTTGCAATGTTTTCATACATCTATTATGGCTTTAGTAAAAAAAAACTCCGTCAAATCAAACTTTTGTAATCGAATTTTTTCGCATCAAATGGGGGCTGGCCGCCCCATGCCCTCCACCCCTTGTTCCCAAGTGTGTACTTTACCCAGGAATGACACCACTGACTGTACCCACACACATACCCCTTTAACTAGTTGTGCTGACCAATTGATCTTTGTAAATGTTCGCCCCCCTCCCCCCCGAAAAACAAGGTCTAATTACGCCACTCTTTACATCTATAAAGACGTTGAAAATACTAAAAACTACATAGCTTATTGTTTAATGAAGCGCTTGACAATCATGTTTGCTACCGACTTATTACTATGATGGGACAGGATGAGATGGAGGCGAAGAGTGTACATATTACAGCACAATATGAGCCACCTGTGCGGAAGCGAGCTGTGCGTAGGAAGCTACGGCGCGTGTAGGCATCACTGTACGTACTGTACAGTGTACATAACGACAAACAGATAAAGCTTCAATACCGACAGTGTTGGCCTGAGCGATAAGCGCGCGACTCTGGTACGGGAGGTCCCGGGTTCGAATCCCGTCGTGACCGACGATCCTACCTGATGGTTTTTTTCCGAGGGTAACTCAGTTATCAATGCGGACAACCCATCACAAAATTCCTCTCCGCAACATAGCGCCTATATATCACCTGATAAAAGGGCATACAACCATACATTGCACCCTAAAGATTTACTTTTCTCTATAAAAAATTTTTTTTTTAACCAAGGCCACTACTTACACAAAACGAACATTCGGGGAAAGTTGCACCCCAAAATTAATTTTATGTAAGAAGTGGCCTTGGTCAAAAGTTTGTTAAATTAAGTTTTTATTTGTTCTGGGTCAATAAGCTCATTTTATAGAACAGGCAAGAATGTGTATAGGCCTACTATTATGTGCGTCAAATTAGCCAGTAACAAACATGTGAACATTTTCCGGTGGGGCTGCCAAAAGTGTAAGATATATAACTGCAAAAGGTGCTCCACAAACGACGCGACGAGTGTGTAAGGGAATGCCCCTCAAGTTATTTTTTTTAAAATAGGTATTTTTGAAGTGGTTTTAATGTGTTTTAGACTTTGCTGAAACGGTAAAATAAAATAAACAATTAATAAAGGTATTTAATATTTTGTGTAAACCTAGATGATTTGCAAAATATAATTCAAGTCGGGATTTCCGGGAGGGAGACGCTACTGAATTTAGCAAAGACCGTATCATCTCTAATCCTCCAGTCCTACTATAGCTGATCGATAACCTTTTAATATCATGGGATTTAATAACAATTAATCACATTATTGCGAATTGATAAAAAATGCATTTTAATAAGCAGACAAGCACAATCATCGTTGTTTTCTAGGCAGACTTTACAAAAATAACATTCTAAAATTATAATGTGAGTAGAAAAGTCTATGAAATATCGATTGCTTTTAAGTTTTAAATGCAAGGGAAAAAATATAACATTTTAGCTTATTGTTTGTATTTATCCAAAATTAGCACACCCATTTTAAAACACCGTATGGTTAGCCTCTTTGTACAATTGGATGGATGTTTACAGCCAATCATTTTAACAAATTTTAATATTTGATTGCGTATGAAAAGGGTAACTGTGAAAGCAGCGTACACTGTATGTTCGCTCGGTACAGATTGCGTCACCCGTAGCGTCCTGTCCCTCCCCCCAGTCCCCTCTGTGAGCAGGGAGGAGGCAGGAAGTATTAATCTGTACGGTGGACTCAAATCCAACCTCGGAGACTGTGTTTGAACAAAGTATCGCGCGGTACGTACGTCAGTAAGTGAAGTGGGGGTTGGTTTGGTCGCTTCCCTGGGCTCTACGGGGGTAGAACCGTAGAACGTGGGACAGCTGCGACAAACCTCATACAATACAATAATACGAATCCCATTACCATACGGAAAAAGCTAAACCGTTTATCCGATAAGAGACGGATCAAAAAAGTTGTGCAAAAAACGAAAACTTTTGAGCAATACTTCTAACAATGCATCCCAACAACGTGCAACGTCTAAGTTGAGAGATTTCGAAGGGTCCCTGAAAATTTCATCAAGGTCGGACGGAGTAGCCATTTGTACGGTAGAGGGCGAACAAACAAAAACAAAACACTTACCGTAGCAATCTATTTTTCTCAGAGCAGTCAAATTACAGTTTTCGCTTCGATCACTATACGCTCACCCAATTATTCCCGATAAATGTTTGATTAGACCATTGTAATCTGTAAAGACTTACATTTCTTTTTCAAATCGCACGTTTTCATCAAATTCAAACCTCCAGTATAATGTAGGTAACGTCTACTTTTCCACTCGGGAAGGCCTATCCGCAACAGGTCAGCATGAGCAAGTGTTTCGAGCTGACCAGTACCCCACCCTAGGAATCAAGGGGTCACCACGCCCGAGGGTAGAAACTATTGTCCAACGTCAGTCAGTCATGTCGCGCACAGGACGACGGAAGCTTCGTCTTACCCAGCATGAGCAAGTGTTTCGAGCTGACCAGTACCCCACCCTAGGAATCAAGGGGTCACCACGCCCGAGGGTAGAAACTATTGTCCAACGTCAGTCAGTCATGTCGCGCACAGGACGACGGAAGCTTCGTCTTGGACGTGACTGACAGACACCGACAAGGAAGAGGGTAATGACACCCAATTACCGGCCGTCACTGCTGTCGATCCAGCGGACACGGTGCGACTTACGACGTGATAATTACCAGGGGGGGCATGATTTATCTCGCATACATCCACCCACCAACAACAGTGCCCGTGTATCGTGTTACACAGTCCCGAAACAAAAGCTCTGCTGTTTACGACTGTGACTATTAAAATTTAGTAGATTTCCTGCTCAGCCATATTATAAATAAAATCTCAATAAAGGCCAACTCTACTGTTGTAGGTACCTAGTAACTTTATGCATTATTTATCTGTACGTGTCCAATGGTTATCTTTTAGACTATAAAATAAAAGTTTTATTGTGTTTTAGTTGGGTCAAAAGTTAGAACAATGACCACGTTTAGGATTAGATGTCGAAGCGAACAAACACCGGGTATTGATTTCTATTAATCTTGAGTTTTTGGCCTTGTTTGTGGACATGCAAGTAGGTGGTAGTAGACGACAAGGTTCTGTGGTTTTATGTCCCAAAAAGTTGTTGACTTATAAATAATCACGATAAAACTGTGTAATGTAAAGTGAAAATTATGGAGGAATAAGCAATTCTGGTGCTCGGCAGCGATCCGAGTTCACTGGTGCAGAGCAGAAATCTCCAGCCTCGTCAACTTGGGATATTGAATGGTTGGCGACAGACAGGGACAGGGAACTGACAACCTTTTGGTCTGGGGGAGATATTTTGTGACGAAACGGTAAACGAATGACGTAGTCAAAATCATTTTTTACTAAAGGAAAAATGCCCAATCGAATCTTTCTCAAATATGGACGGACCCCATTCTACATTTTCTATGACTGTCCTAGCCAACACATCAGGAGCAATCTTGCGTATGTCCCGTGTCGCGTATAATGTACTATCACCTCGTCGGCCTGTTCACACGCACACGCACACGCACACGCACACGCCACGCGTGCCACGACACTTCCTGTCGTACGAGGAGGACGTTACTCTAAGCTATAAGATACGATTGTAATCAAGATAGGGTGAAGATTCCTCCACGGAATATGGGCATAATGAGGTGACGAGTACAGAGTGAGGACTGGTGCACTCATAGCTGCGAGGGCCTTTAAATTCCAACTCGACACCTTCTCGCGGTTTGGCCCGTGAATAGGGGAGTTTCACTCCCTGAAACTAATGGCGAGCTCTGGGTCGTCGTCGGGGAACCCCCTTCCCTTTGCCTACCTCCCCGACGGCGACGACAAAGACAACACGGGGCGGATGATGACACAGACGGAGACGACCACGACGGGGGGAACCCCTGCCTCCCCATTCGCTTGTGGCTGGTTCTGACCAGCACATGGCCTGTCCCTTGTCCCCCCGCGTCATCCCTTTACGTCCCCCCCTTCGCTCGATTAGCCAAGTTGCATAAATATGAGACGTAAAGCAATATCCAATCCAAAAAATCATAGAGCTCTGCGACAAACTCAATCATCAACAGTCATCAACCACAGTCTTTCCCTTTATGGCATTCACATCTTTGAAATTATCACTTCTTTCTCAGGTTTGTAGACAAAGGGCTCCCGGGGCTGTTGACCGCTCAAATACTTTCGACATTAAACAATATAGGCGTAGTCGATGGCGTCGGCGCCGACAGTGTTGATTTGGTCTGTTTGAAATTGAAGTCCCCAACTGAAAATCAGTAATGTGACAGAGTGGATCCTCTAAATACGAATTTATTTATTCAGGTGAATGTAGCTTTAAAGTGGTACAAGTTTTGATGTTTATACGTCAGTCAACCACGGTGGCTCATACGATTAGGGCGCTGGTCCGGAGCGTATGGCTCTACTAGGACGTGGGTTCGAATCCCGACTAAGGTCATGTTTTTTTAACTCGTCCTTCATCCTCTTCTATCACCACTCATCGTCTCGAATAGCCTTGGTGCATTAATACGATAAGCAACAAAAATCATAGGGCTATTAATAATAAAATAATTTAGCTTCAATTAAACTGGTACAAGTTTTGGTGTAATAACGTCAGTCTTCCGCGGTGGCACATACGACTAGGGCGCTGGTCCGTAGCGTACGGGTCTACGAGGACGTGGGTTCGAATCCCGCTCAAGGCATGATTTTTTAATCGTCTTTTATCGTCGTCTATCACCACTCATCGTCTCGAAATGACCATTCACAATCCTCGTTTTCTATCATAGTCAAATGGAATTATTGTGAACAGTGTCGCGGAAAGCACGAGAGCTCTATGACACTTGGGAAGTGGAGGACGTGTCCGGGGGCGCCTCTCACGACGTGACCCTCCTAGGTTCTCTCCTACCCACGTGGTCGTCGTCGTCCTCAATCCCCATCAGCCTCGGGCGTCGTGTGAATGAAACTGCGTAGGCAGACTCCAAACAAACACACAAAATATATTGTTTGTTCGGCTCGATGATTCGGGTGAAACGTTTAGCCCGGCATCTTCCCACGCCCGCCGCCGCCTCTAACAAACAGCGCGCACGTGATCAAGAGTGAACTCTTATCAGAGTCTAGCAGGCGGTGACTTTACCACCCCTCGATGCTGGGGCGGTGTACAGTACAGCCCCTAGGAAGGGGGTGTTCGTTGGAAACTAGATCAATGTTTATGCGATTTAATATTTCAAGCAGATTGAATTGAATTATTAAAAACAAATCACTTTAGCTAGCCTATATTTTTACGAATTTAAACTCCTAGTAATTTTAACTTTTACCAGTAGGCCATACAGCCTGTAAAACCACACACAACTTCACTCCCTAGTCCCTCCCCTTCCGCCCTAGCCCTACTTTTATACATAGGTAGGCCCTACTATTGTAATAAAAATGCCGTTTGCTATGCTGATTGCATGATAAAATAATAAAACATTATGAAATAATATAAAATATTTTATTTTCAAATAATCATGGAGGGGGGGCGATCACCCCCCCCCCCCTGTATCCGCCACTGAACTAATGAAAATATAAATTAAATGTAACTGAATTGGCTTAATGAGCCATCAAATAAAAATAAATTATTGGATTGTTGACACATGTGTTTTTATAAATTACAAAAAAAAAATTAAACCAAGTAGGCCCTAAACACAAACAAAATAGGCCTAATATCAAATCAAGTCCTGTATCAAAAGGCAAGCAGCTTGAAGCCTAGCCTAGTTTGCACATCAAACCATGTACCTAGTTTAAAAGGCCTACTAGCTTGCCATTATAATAAGAGTGGCTCATTGGAGTAGTGGATAGCCTACTTGCTTTCAAAGCAGGAGGTCCAGGGTTCTAATCCTGTTAAAGGCAGAAGTTTTTTAACGTCTAAAAATATCTAATATGGATTCAGGTCCATCAGTTCTTGTCTTTGAAATTAGTAAACGGTAACTTCAGAGCCGTCCTAGCAACGAGGCACTTAATAAATTCAAAGTTGTTCTGAATCAGCCTTGTTGATTCTGGCATGTGTTCGGACTGTCCATACCACTGATAGTTATATTTCCTATTAAAAAATATTGATCTTTGGTTGGTTTATCACTCATTCGTCGATAGCGTCGCCCCTTCTGAAAATCAGTTATAGGCCTATGACCGAGTGGGTAGACTCTTTATACTAGGCCTAATTTATTTTATTTGTTTATTTTATTTAGCTTATGTAGGCCTATATTGACAGTGCTGCTCGTGATTGCAACGGTAAATAAAACAAACGCAAAAAGCGCTATCTGGATCATCTTTGTATCGTGGATTCTGCATCGGCCTTTTCGGGCTAATGCGATATATTATCATATTATGTTATATATATATTATATTATATATTATCATATTATGTTAAGTGTTAACACATGATCAAACTCACCGTTTTCAACGCCCCCCGCTAGGCCTATTGTTATTGGGCAATTGTGCGCAGCATCAAACCAAACCTTATGCGCTCAAGGTACGATTGAACACTTTGTACGTTATAAAGCCTAAAGCTTTATGACCCTACCACTGAAAATCAGTTAATAAACTGCGTGGGTCAGCATTAAATAAGCCCACCTACTTATTCAGCAGATCCTGGGCCAATAAGCCTTTATTCAGCATTTAAAATGTAATGATCTTGAGTCTTGACCTAGATCAGCAATTGGTGTTTAGTCCTAGCAGACTAAGCTTCAGACAGAATATGATTTTTTTTAAACTTACCATGCACATGACAGGAAAAAGTGTCGGCGCCTTTTCTTCAAGAATGAACAAGCAATCTGCACAAGAACAAAAACAAAACCAAATTAGCCCCATTGACATTTTACTTAGGTTAAGTGTCAAGTAGATTAGGCCAGACCTAAGTAACCTAACAGGTTGACTTAGCCTATTTAAAAAAAAAAAAAAAACTAGAGTAAACTACAGTACTTGCCCTGAAACAATTCCTTATTCGTTGCATCACATCACATTCAAAATAATATAGGCCAAACTGTTGTTGTGGCCCTTGGGCCTAGGCTAACAAGTGGACCAAAGTTATGACGGGACACCTTGCAAAACAACACTTGCTTATGGCTAAAGAGCTTCGTTGGTTTCGGCACAACAGAGAAGCTAATAAATCTCTGGGGACGGGAGCTACACTAGTAACTTTCACAATCTCTTGAAACTAGACAAATTCACCCAAATAGGCAAAGACAAATAACCATAACAGGTAGGCTAGGCCTAGGCCACTTGCCCAAGGCAGTGAAGGCGAGGCAGCCCTAGCAGCACTAAAATCGCTTGGAAAATGAACAATAAGGAAGATATAGAGATGACAAAGTTACTCACCTTTTAAATGTAGACTCCTAATTAATTTAGTCAGCTGTTAACACGATTTTAATGAGTGTAAATAACGTAAAATGACACAAAAGTCACACTACAATCACAACACGAAACCACCATTGACGTCCTGTCATCACAAATCGATATAGTCGCGCTCCATGGCGGAGCTCGTAAAACTAAAATGGTTGGCCGAACTGTCGTCGAGCGCTGATGCTGAACCGGCGCGTTATTTGAACGAGGAAAACGACGATACTTATTTATACAAATTTTATTTATTGGATGAGCGAAGCGAAGACTTCAATTTCACTGACCCCCAAAAAATTTAGCTCGGGTGTTTTTTTTTTGTTTTTTTTTGTTTTTTTGTTTTGTTTTTCTGTCTGTTTGTTAACTCTCTACCAGGCAAACGGCATATTATCCGATCTTGATGAAAATTGAAGGGGACCTTCAAAATCTCTGAACTTAGACTTGCCACGTTTTTGGGTACAATCGAAGAAATATTTCTCATGAATATTGTAATTTTACGATTTTTTGTGCGATATTTTCGTGACATTTGGGCCGATTCTGACCAAACGGGTGGGGCTACAACGTTCATATTTCACATGGACATTATGGTCATGGTGATGTATTGCTTTTTGAAAGAAAAAGTTGAAAAAGTTAGTCAGAATCCATAGAATAAAGGTTTTTATATGAGTTTTTTAGGTTCATAATAACAATTTACAAGTAACAATAGAAACTTGACAACAATCACCAACAATGCGTTCAAAAGGAACTTGATACGTAAATAGATCCCACGCAAACAAAAAAACTTACAAAAAAGCTCATCCATCAACGCGACGGGACTTTAGCGTTTTCCTAGTTTAGTTACACCTCATTCGGGGTCGAGATTCAAGAATAACAATGTTAATATTTAATACAATTCAGAAATTAAAAAAGTTCATCCAGACCAGGTAGATAAGACGATAACGTTTTAAATTCTGAATTGTAGTTGCATTATAGATCTGTATGGATGCAACAGCACTGCAACGAATAGCTATTGCCTTTGAAACTGACCACCATACATAGACCCGGGTTCGAGCCCCGGTCAGGATGGACATTTTACTTTCTGAATTGTATTCGACGAACCAAATCGAGAAATAATACGTTAGCAGGGACACTTTAAATGGCCTGTACGGCCAAATACGGAGCAAAACTAACTAGGAAAACGCTTAAGTCCCGCCGCGTTGATGGATGAGCGTTTTTGTCAGTTTTTAGTTTGCGTAGGACCACTTTTCCTTTGCAAGTGCTTTTTAAATGCATTGTAGGTGATTGTTGTCAAGTTTCCATTGTAACTTGTTAATTGTTATTATAAAACTAAAAAAAACCTTATTAAAACCTTTATTCCATGGATTCTAGCTAACGTTTTCAAATTTTTCTTTCAGAAAACAATACATCACCATAACTTTAATGTTCATGTAAAATATAAACGTTGTAGACCCACCCATCTTCTCAGAATCGGCCCAAATGTCACGAAAATATCGCACTAAAATTTTTAAAAAGTCGTAAAAGTACGATATTCACAAGAAATATTTGTTCGATTGTACCCAAAAACGTGGCAGGTTTAAGTTCAAAGATTTCGAAATCCTCCATAAAATTTCATCGCAATTGGAGTATCGGTTTAGCCGGAATCGTGTCAAACAAACACACAAAAATACAAACAAAAACAAAATATTTAAACGAAAAAAATCGTTAAATTGCGATTTTCATGAGAAATAAGTTTTCGATCGCGCCCAAAAAGGTGGCAGTTCTAAGTCCAGAGATTTTGAGGGCCTCCAGAAAATTTCATCACAGTTGGAATATCAGTTTAGCCGGAATCGTGTTAACAAACACACAAAAATACAAACAGAAAAAACAAGAAAATCGAAAAAAAATCGTAAAATTGCAATTTTCATGAGAAATAATTTTTCGAACCGTGCAGTTCTAAGTTCAGAGATTTCAAAGGTCTCCAGAAAATTTCATTGAATTTGGAGTATCGGTTTAGCCGGAATCGTGCTAATGAACACACAAAAATACAAAAAAAAGGAAAACAAATTCCGGATTTTTTTCTCCAGTGTAGTGAAATGGAATCTTCGCTTCGCTCATCCAACAAATGCTGGCGTTATTGTTCTGGACTACATTCATGGTGGAGGTGCCGGGCACACATTTATTAAAACTCTGGAGGGCTAGCGTAGTCTACCTACCTCCACGGTCACCAAAACATTCTGAATTCTTCTTTTTAGGACGTCAACAAAAACATATGTCTCCTTCATATTTTCTATTTGTACCCCCTTTTCTTTCCTTTCTTCTATTAGTAACCCCTTCTCCTTCCTTTCATCTATTTGTACCCCCTTCTCTTTCCTTTCTTCTATTTGTACATCCATCTCTTTTCTTTCTTCTATTTGTAGATCCTTGTCCTTCCTTTCTACTATTTGTACATCCTTCTCCTTCCTTTCTTCTATTTGTACATCCTTCTCCTTCCTTTCATCGATTGGTACATCCTTCTCCTTCCTTTCTTCTATTTGTACATCCTTCTCCTTCCTTTCTACTATTTGTACATCCTTCTCCTTCCTTTCTACTATTTGTACATCCTTCTCCTTCCTTTCTTCTATTTGGACATCCTTCTCCTTCCTGTCTTCTATTTGTACATCCTTGTCCTTCCTTTCTTCTATTTGTAGTTCCTTCTCCTTCATTCCTCCTATTTGTACATCTTTCTCCTTCCTTTCTTCTATTTGTACATCTTCTCTTCCTTTCTTCTATTTGTACATCCTTCTCCTTCCTTTCTTCTATTTGTACCCCTTCTCTTTTCTTTCTACTATTTGTACATCCTTCTCCTTCCTTTCTTCTATTTGTACATCCTTCTCCTTCCTTTATTCTTTTTGTACATCCTTCACTTTTCTTTCTTCTATTTGTACATCCTTCTCCTTCCTCTTTTTTTTTTGTACATAATAATAATAATAATAATAATAATAATAATAATGTCTTTATTTCTCTTGAAGAAAAGGCGAATTTAAGCCAAAATGGCTTCTCTTACAATTGACCCTAACTAACATAACTTACGGCTAATCTACATATTAATTATAATTAATTATGTTTAATTCATAAAATAAAAACACGGCAACACAATGTTTTGTCTTACAGTTTAGCACAATTAAAAATGATTCCATGGTATGATATGATGAAGATAGTCGAGGAATATATCATTTAAATAAAGTATAGTATGTGCAGCATTAGGAACAGGTAATGAACAATAGATAATATAGCACCTAGTAAATACAAATGGCCATCACCGAACACGACATATTGCGAACTAAAAAAATGTTTCCCTCTTTATAAACTTATGTTTGTCCATTCAATAGAAATGTTTTAAGATTCAGTTTAAATTGTGGTTGAGAAAGATTTGTGTCAATTCCTCCTCCTTCCTTTCTTCTATTTGTAGATCCTTGTCCTTCCTTTCTCCTATTTGTACATCTTTCTCCTTCCTTTCTACTATTTGTACATCCTTCTCCTTTTTTTCTATTTGTAGATCTTTGTCCTTCCTTTCTCCTATTTTTACATCCGCCTCCTTCCTTTCTTCTATTTGTACATCCTTCTCTTCCTTTCTACTATTTGTACATCCTTCTCCTTCCTTTCCTCTATTTGTACATCCTTCTCCTTCCTTTCTTCTATTTGTACATCCTTCTCCTTCCTTTCTTCTATTTGTACATCCTTTTTCTTCCTTTCTTCTATTTGTACCTCGGGAATTTCCAGAATTTAAAAGCAAGGTTTTGATTTTTTTCACGTTTTGGACTTACCTTACCACTCGCAATGATTTTTTTAGTGCTAATTCTTGCCAACCAAGTGTGAATATCAATATAAAGGAACTCTGTAATCATTCATGCAAAATTTGGTAATGGTATTATATCCAACCGTTCAACTGCAATCATCAACACCTGCTCATTTGCGTTGGGCCAACTCAGCGACCCCTCTTCAGAGACTCGTTCGTACACAAACTGTGTAGTACCACAGATAATAGAGTGCACCACGTGGTACTAACATTGAGTATAGTACTTTTACTCAATCAATGGTAGGACCTGCAACTGATTACAAATCGGGGGAGGGCTAGCCTCTTAGGTATTTAGTCCCCCTCCCTCCTAGCCGAAATGTCACAAATTCTACACCTGTGACGTTTGTGCACGTATTTATTCAACATTCCGGGGGGTTGGGGGTTAAGTTTCTGTGGAAATATCCCCCTCCGGATTGTTATTTTATTGCGGCCACATCTTTCGTGAACAGACGACATGATTGTATGCACAAACCACTGCCTCCAAGATGTTGCTCGTGGTTCCATCTAGGAGGCAGTGGCACAAACGTTGCAGTGCAACAAGTGTTACATTTCCACATGGGTGTGAGGGGCTAACTGCACAAAGCCAGAACATGCAGGGCAATAAACACTTTCTTTCTCTGTTTCCATCATCCGACAAATAAGTAAATATTTATTTCTGCGAGCCCCCACGTCCTTAACATTTGTAGTCGATATTTACAAATTATTTGTGTGAGCAATGGCACCAAATAATAAAGAAAAAAACAGGTGTGAGGATAGGTATCAGCTTTTTGAGTAGGCACACACAGAATACCTTGATCGATGGAAATATCTCTTCATCTTTCGTTCAAGTGAAGGCTCTAAAGAAAATTTAAATTTAAATTTAAAAAAAAATCTAAAGAAAAAGAAAAGTGAAAAGATCAAATTTGAATACCAGATGGAAATACTCGAGGGTCGAATCCCAAGTGGTGATATTACATTCAATCAACCATAATATTATATTATTACATGGTTTTTATTTTTTAAGCATTGATTCATAGCAATTGTCGTAAAAATGTATCCCAGTCGGTGCCAACTTTCAGGACAATTGCTACGAATCAATAACCATAATATTACCGGAATTCAATAAATAATACACATACAACATAATATTATTATACAGGTAATGTTAGTTATTAAACGTTGGCCTAAGTTAAACTAAAAAACGTTTAGGCTACCCTCAAAATGTGGGACAATGGTAGATAGTTACAATTTATTACGGAAATTATAAACATTAAAATGTACTTCA
>JAMZAV010001746.1:0-150137 GCA_024449915.1 Sweltsa coloradensis
TAAACACCAAAGCGGGAACATTGTCCCGCTTTGTAAAAAAAATGTCAAAGTCCAATGTACAATATCAGATATACTTGTATTCATTTCTATTGTCAAATATTAAGATATATTTTGCATATATTTTAGAAGTGAAGTACTAAGTTAAAAAGTACTAGGAAGCTTCGCAAACACTTTTTCAGGCGCGTTGTTGGATGAGCGTAATTTTTTTAAACGAAAAAAGCGTAAAATTGCGATTTTCATGCATTATATTTCGATTGCGCTCAAAATTCACACCAATATATTAATTTATAAAATAAAGGTTCTGTATAAAAATTGTTACAATCGGATAAAGCATGTATGTGTTATAAGTCAAAGAAATGAAAAATAAAAAAATAAAAAAACCTAAAATTGTTATTTTCACAAAAAAATTTTTTGATTGCGCTCAAATTTCACACGAATATAGAAATTAATAAAATTAAGGTTCTGTGAAAAATCATTACAATCGGATAAAGCATGTAGGTGTTATAAGTCGAAGAAAGTTTAAAAAAATCGAAAAAATCGTAAAATTGCAATTTTCATGAGATATTTTTTTTTCGATTGCGCTCAAAAACGTGGCAGTTCTTCGTTCAGAGATTTCGAAGGCCTCCATAAAATTTCATTGCAATTGGAGTATCTGTTTAGCCGGAATCGTGCTCACAGACACAATAATACAAACAGAAGGAAAGAAAGAAAGAAAAGAAAAAAGAAAAAAAAAAACATTCCGGATTTTTTCTCCAGTGTAGTGAAATGAAATCTTCGCTTCGCTCGCTACGCTCATCCAATAATTACAATTATTTCAATAAAACAAGTATGATTCAAGTATAACAAACGCGTATTAAATTGTTATCTTGTTGAATCCGTTATTTACTCCAAAGTCCCAACTTCCCAAGACCCAAAAATTATTAATTAAAAAGTGTTATAGTGTTCCAAATTCCAATGCATTTTTGTAGGTTTTCTGTTTTTGCACTACAAAAACTGCTATATTTCGTTACTGCATTCAGTCCAGCATTTTTATCAAAAACGCTCAAATGCACTCAAAACCTAGTTTTTTTAAAAATTTCGCCTGGGGCGCTATATTGGGGGACCCCCCCCAAACCCCCCGTTCTATTTTCCCAAAAAAGATTTGTCCCGCCGCCTTCTTTAAAATTATGGAAACCCCTACTTGAAAGGAGGGGAAAGTGGGACAGGGCTCGAAAACCTACTAAAACCAAAACGGTACATAAAGAACCTAATTTTTTCAAATTACCAAAATATTAAACTTTAGAAAAGAAAAAACACAATTCCTCAATACTCTTTCCCTAAAAAGGGGTAAAATTGACTTTTTTCCAAAATTCCGGACATTTTCCGTCCAATGAGGCCCATTCCCCTTTGGCCAAAGCCCCTCGGGACTGTCCGGGAAAAATTCGGGACGGTTGGCAACCCAAACCTCCCCCCTCCAACCCCAAACACTTCCCCTCAACTGCCCTAGCCTTCCCTGTTTTTTTGCCCCCGGACTCATTTAAATTCCCTCCGCCCCAACATGGAATATTTTCCCCCTTTCTCACAACTTTCCCCTAAAAAATGCCATTAAAAATGCCAGGTAAAATTTTTAAATTCTTTCTGTTGTTTTAAATTGCCTTGAAGTTCATTGGCATTTCAGAAACATGGTAAAATAAAATTTTTTGCCAATAAAAGTTTGCCACGCCCACAGCTAGTTCTATGTGGGGTTTATTGAGCTTTAGTTTGGTGCCCAAAAGGGTAAATTTAAATTCTGTTCTGTTTTTTTTGCATTCCGTTGCTTTGGCATTTCGACAACAGGGTATATGAATTTTATGCCAATAAATTTTGCCACTCACAGACATTTCTATGTGGTTTTTAGTTGGGGCATTTTTTTGGGTGACCGGGGTGAATTTAAATTCTTTCTGTTTTTTGGAAAACTTAAGTTGCATTGGCATTTCAGACAAATGGTAAAAATTTTATGCCAATAAAAGTTTGCCACCACAGACTAGTTCTATGTGGGTTTAGTTGAGCATTAGTTTGGTGCCCAAAAGGTTTTGAATTTAAATTCTGTTCTGTTTTGGACAACTTACAGTTGCATTGGCATTTCAGACACATGGTATATAAATTGTTAAGGGGGGCCCCAATAAGTTTCCACATCACAGCATAGTTCTATGAGGTTTAGCTGATCATTAGTTTTTGTCCCAAAAGGGAGTTAAAATTCTGTTCTTTTTTTGGGGAAAACAGGACATTTTTTGGATTTTAAAAATTGGCCTAATAATTGGGCTAAAAAAAAGAAAAAATATTATTTCATAAAACTGCAAATAGGTTTACATTCAACTTAAAAAGGGCACTTTTCTTCTGTGTGCCGCCGAAAATGGTAACCTGAATAGATTGCGCTTTTTTTTTTAAACAGACCATCCAGACAAAACAAACCAAAAACAAAACAGGGGGGGGAAACAAACATTAAAAAGAGGTGCCAAAGCCAGGAAAAAAGAAAAGGGGCCAAAAACCGGGAAGCCGGGGTCGGGACCGGTGGAAAAGCCCCGCCGTCGGAGGAAAAATTTGCGAAGGTCGATTTTTTTAGTAGTATCTACTATTTGCATAATTTTTGTTTTGTTTAAAACGCGTTTTAAAAAAAGCGTTTGTATCAAAAAATTGTGGAAGTACTAGCCAAGTTGCTTTGAAAAATGAAAAACCCCCCAAAATAAATTCTGCAAGGTGCTTGTTTTTTTTTTTTTTTTTTTTTTTTTTTTTTTGAAGGTTTTTTTCTTAAAAGTTATTTTTTACTTCTTGTGTCCCCGCATGAAATTTTTACTCACCCGGGCGAGCGGTAATTTTTTCCCTCCTGAGCTATAGGGGGGACCCCGATAGCTGTCGCAAAATCAAAGGGCAAACGAGAGCACGGACCCCCAAACCTTGACAATTTACACCATGGGCATTAGGGAGGGCCTACCGTATTTTTGGGCTGTTATCTGATAAAGTTTTTCCCAAAATCCATTTTTTAACTGTGAATAAAATAGTTCGTCCCACAAGTCATATTTTACGAAAAAATATTTTAAGTTATCACATTTCGAAAGTGTTTTTTTCCTTTTGGTAAAGGTGTTCCAAAAGTTCCCGCTGTTTATTATGCCAACCTCGCCAGATGTGATTCAATGTTTAGGGCATCAAAAAAGTCTTGTTTTATTCGTACACTCTAAATACTTTATTTTTAGGGTAATTGGGCGGCCTTGGCTTTTAAAAAAAGTCGTGTTTTTCTCCAAAGCGTTTTTTGAGACGGTTTTTTTTACTTTTTTTTTCCGATCCTGTGGCCAAGTGCGTGACGACAGTGCTTGCGATCCCCCCGGCGAGCGCGCTTATTGGTTCCACCTATAATCCATTAGATTTAAAACTACAAGCTAAATAATAAATTTAAAAATAGGCTGCAATTTATTTTTTATGTGGGAAACCTTTTATGGGGGCAATTAGCCCCTCTTCAGGTGAGCTAGGTATGTGCGGATAGGAAATTGTGAAGGGTGTCCGGGCTTTTAAGGGGGCTCAAACCCTTGCTTCGCCTTAAAAGCTTGGGAAAACCCAAAAAACCTTCATCAGGATTTTCCGGTCTCGACGGATTGGAAACCCGGGACCTCCCGATCAGATCGAGCGCTTGCGCCCGAGCCCCATGGCTTGGGAAAAGTGTGGGTTTAGTCTTTAAAGGGTTTTTTTTTTCAACATTTTTTTTTTTTTTTTTATTTGTCGGGCTGTAAAAATTGCATGCGTGACAAAATATTCGTTGAAGGCCCCCCCAAATTCCCCCTCGGAGATAATTTAAAACCCTTTCAATCTTTACACTTTTCGACTGCCTACATTTTCCATACTATTGTCACAGAGACTAAATTGCGTTAGGCCTTGCTTTCAAAATTATTTTTTTTTTATTTTTTTAATTTAAAAAGGTAAAAATCCAAAAATTTTAAAAAAAAATTTCCTGACCACGGGGGGCACCCAGCGGGAACACAATTGTCCTCAAACCACCCCACAGCTTTGTAAAAAAAATGTCAAAGTCCAATGTACAATATCAGATATACTTGTATTCATTTCTATTGTCAAATATTAAGATATATTTTGCATATATTTTAGAAGTGAAGTACTAAGTTAAAAAGTACTAGGAGCTTCGCAAACAGTTTTTCAGAGCGCGTTGTGGATGAGCGTAATTTTTTTAACGAAACAAGCGTAAAATTGCGATTTTCATGCATTATTCGATTGCGCTCAAAATTCACACCAATATATTAATTTATAAAATAAGGTTCTGTATATAAAATTGTTACAATCGGTAAAAGCATGTATGTTTTGTTATAAGTCAAGAAGAAAAATAAAAAATAAAAAAACTAAAATTTTGTATTTCACAAAAAAATTTTTTGATTTGCGCTCAAATTTCACACGATATAGAAATTATAAAATTAAGGTTCTGTGAAAAATCATTACAATCGGATAAAGCATGTAGGTGTTATAATCGAAAGAAAAGGTTTAAAAAAATCGACAAAAATCGTAAAATTGCAATTTGTCATGAGAATTTTTTTTTCGATTGCGCTCAAAAACGTTGCAGTTCTTCGTTCAAGGAGATTTCGAAGGCCTCCATAAAATTCATTGCAATTGAGTATCTGTTAGCCGAATCGTGCTCCAGACACAATAATACAAACAGAAGGAAAGAAAGAAAGAAAAGAAAAAAAGAAAAAAACAACATTCCGGATTTTTTCTCCAGTGTAGTGAAATAAATCTTCGCTTTACGCTCGCTACGCTCATCCAATATTACAATTAATTTCAATAAAACAGTAGATTCAAGTATAAAACAAACGCGTATTAAATTGTTATCTTGTTGAATCCGTTATTTACTCCAAAGTCCCAACTTCCCAAGACCCAAAAATTATTAATTAAAAAGTGTTATAGTGTTCCAAATTCCAATGCATTTTTGTAGTTTTTTCTGTTTTTGCACTACAAAACGGCTATATTTCGTTACTGCATTCAGTCCCAGCATTTTTATATCTAAAACGCTCAAAATGCACTCATAAAAACTAGTGTTCTTTTAAATTTCGCCTGCGGCGCTATAGTTGGGGGGAGCCCCCCGTCCAAACCCCCCGTTCTATTTTCCCAGAAAAGTTTGTCCCGCCGCATTCAGTTTTTAATTTGGCAGAACCCCTACTTGCAGATGGGTAGTGGGAACAGGGCAGTCTCGGCACGACTAGCTAGGAGTAGGACCACGGAAAGGCGGCTTAATGAAAGAAACTAACTTTTATTTCAAATTACCAAACCAACTGATGTACGCAACTTTAGAGAGAAAAAACCCTGAATTCACTGCATAAACTCTAAAATTCATAAAATGTAGTACAGAATATACTTTTTCACAAATTCCGGACATGTTCCAGTCCGGAATGAGGCAATTCCTTGTCGCTGCACACTCGTCCTAGGTCCTAAACGTAACGTTCCGCGATGAATCGTCATCCGTGCGCTGATAAGTTTTCTAAACTTGACCTTGAACCTACTGTTACAAAACGTGCTATTTTTATTATCTCGGGGTTTTTGCATACTTTATAACGGGTTTTAAACAAAAGATTGGATTGAAAATAACACGAATTCTATGTGTTTCTACACGCGGGATGGGAAAATCTAGCCCTAGCAAAACAAACACAAAACATGTAACAGTGCGGAATCGGTGATGCAACAACATACACTTGTCTGGCCCTCGCGGGTCCAGAAGAGTACCTGACCCTGGCACGCTAGTGCTGAGCCGCTCCACTCCAGGGCTGCACTCGTCCGGTGGTCGCTCGAACGTTCTGCTTGTCCGTAATAGTTGCTACTTAAGAATTAGATAGTTGAGAAACTGCTGAAGTCTGAGAATTGACTTATAAGGGGATTTTAGGATGGTTCATGCTAACTCAGTGCGTGGAAACAATTTAAAAGCATGGCGTTATATTGTAACATTTGTGACATGCTAAACTACTGACATCCTGGTTGTTTTAAATTTAGGGGTTGGATCCAACTCATGCAAGATAAGAAAACATAAAAATAATAATTAATACCCTTGGTTACACAATCCTTAAGAATAGGGCTTATTATGAATTCGAGAGATTCGTAGCCTATCGTTGTTCGTAGAGGGGGAGGGGAGGAGTCTCGCCATCTTGGAAGTGCCTTGCACGGGAGCGGCCGTAGACGGGGAGGGGTGGCCGACGGTAATCTCTGCTACGGAAGGGCCCTGTGCCGCGCTTGCCGTGGTATCGGGGTCACGTGATCTGTGAACTGGCCGATTTACCGCCCTTCCTAAGAGACTGCCTAGGCCCTCAGATGAACCGAAGTTCTCTGGGTCCCCCTCGAACAATTTGGGGGAGTTGCAACTTATGGGTAATTTATCTTACTTGCGTAGTGTTAGTGGATGTCCAACGGTGATGTAGAGGTGACCCGGGTGAAGTCCCACGTGTTGGACATACCAAGTGGCAACTTACTTCGAAAGACCGGAAAACCTTGAAACACTCTTACTGAACTCGCATGTCACTTCCGTATGGTGTAGATATAGATTTACCATGTAATTGGCCGATGTCGTCGTTATTCGCGCATGGCTATTGACACTCGCCATGTGGCTAGCACGTTACTATCGGCTACACGAAAGATATTGATATTTACTTGAGAAAAACATAGTTATACAAGCGCAGAGTGTAGCTCGACGCCCTCAGCAGGGAGGTACAAACCATCCTGGGATTACTCCCCTTTTTCGCAAATACCCATGCTTTCCCAGAAACAACTGGTTAAAAGAATGCACTCTAACTGCAGTCAACCGCCGTCTTCTCTGTGGTGAATGTGGTAGTGGCGATCCTTTGCTCGAACACACTTGCTTCGACTACTTCCGTTGGTTTTTTTACACTCTGTCCCTGTGATTGGGTCTCAACCACCCGCGAACTTCAAACTAAGGGCTGTTTATTGGTCTAGGGGATTGCCACGTATTTCCAGCTTTCTTCTGGACGAGAATTCGACTTCACTCGCGGTTTTTACCTGCTATCTGGCTCGCCAGCGTCCGTGGTTGTCATTGGCCGAGGCCAACGACGAGGACCCGTGAGCGTAGGGGATGTGTCCCGGCTAGGATCCACAGTCCTGAGCCCAAAACCCTCATTTGCGGTGCCAAACTCAACTTTCCAGCTTCTCTACTGCAGGGTGGTTCGGAGATCCCGTTACCTTGTACTCCTATCTCAAAAAACATAGGTGAAATTAACCAAATACATTGACTCTCAGCTGCCTTGCCAACTAGATGGCTACTGACTTATATTACTTGTGATTCTGTGGCATCACGTGCATGTGTTAAGCAATATGCAAATTTTTCCTTAGCCAATTAAATCCTTAACTGTTAACAATTAAACTTATCATATGCAAATATATTAAAATAAAAAAATGAAAAATTCTCCCGGCTGAGGGCCAAATGAGACTTGCACCGGCCGTGCGGTTACAATAGCCCCCTAGCTTCTGGAGGTACTTGACCATCATGTCCCTCTCTAAAAGTTAACCTTGCCGTGACATCGTACGGCACATCGCCGACTGACCTCACCTCAAAGACATCATTTTTATTATTGACCGACGTGAGGCGTAAGGCAACAATTATTGGCGCAAGGTGTGAGGCATCTGTCCCAATAAACATACTACATAAAACACACTTTCCACTGGGCACATCCTAAGATTCTCCATACCCTAGTCGAGTTACGCTATTGACTCCACAGGTCCCCACAAGACAGATTGGTTGATTTTATTCTGGCTCCCCTGGAACGTATCCCACCCAGAACCTTGTTGCTAAAAACAACCACACACAAAGTTCCACAAGGAACTTCCTTGTTCCTACTACGCACACTTGCGCTACGCCACGGTAACACAAGTTTGACGCTGAACCCGTCTCACGCGCACCACCACAGGGTCCACAACCTGGTTGCGTCACGCGCTCTAGCGTCCAGGCCGATGCCCTCTCTCCGTCACTACACATGTTGTGCTACCAGCTGTGAGCCTACGCCCACTCGGCGCACTCTCTAAGTAAGTGTCTGACACAGTGGTAAGTGGTGGAACTCACCTACTTCCATTCCTATAACAACAAAATGTAACCGGGCTATCTCGTATAGATAGTGGTTACGTTACATTTTAAAAAGCTTGACCTATCCCTAGGCGGGAGATTTACAAGACAAAACTTTGTTTCCTTCACGCCACGAAGGCAATTAAAATTACATTTACGTACCCTCTCGGGAGTTTATAAAGAAAACCAGCCATTATTTACAACCTAACAAACTTGAGATAATGTGACCGTCGGTTCACTAAAGAAAGTCTACGAGGACCTTACGCAAAGTAAGACTACGTAACCCCCCGTGGGTGAACAACTTAACGTTCACAACTACTCTTGCGCTCAAAAAAGACAACAACCCTAACATCAGCTGACTTTCTAGGTCACGCACTGGACTCCGCATCCACTTACAAACGGACTCGTCGTGAAAAGTACTTTGTTTCTGTTGTGACCTGGTTTTGTACAACTCTAAAACCTTGCATTGCGGCCAGGGTGGTAATAACCACATTTAATAACCAACGCTACGTACATGTAACATCACACAAGAAGACAAAAGAACATCAGAGAGACAGCTCAGAGACACAAAATACCGTCCTAGATTCTATCATGCGTCGTAACAAGAAAAAGGTGCTACTGAGCATAATTTATTAGAACCAGTGCCTGATAGGTACATCCGCCCAGGCGCGATCCTTGTCTACTGTCTACCGCAGAGGTATGTCCGTTACACAGCATGCCTATGGTGGCATTCTTACAGGGTGGGGGGGACCTGTGTTAGAAGATATGTTCCGTACACAAATCGCGAGATCTCAGAAGATCAGTCACGGTCCTGGACTGGCGTCCCAATTACCTTAAGGTTCCGTGAAAACTTACTGCCTTGTCGTTCTGACAGAGTCCAGTACTTTAAAAAGGCAAGCATGGCAAGTCCCAAGTCTGTTTTTTCCGTGAGTGGTGGGGATGAGTCCGTGCTTCCTGCAAACTCGTTGCTAAACTGTCGTGATTGTGCGTCTGTTTGACAACTACGGTCAATGCCCCGCAGTGCAGTGTGCTCTGTAGCGATCAGCTCCCTCAGACCGTCGTCCTTCGGCACCTCGTTCGTCTACCTTGCCCTAGGGCCCTCCCTCGTCGCTCGCTCTCTCTCGACGCCCGGTCCTTCGACTGGCGCTGAGTGTTCTGCGCAGCCAGCTGATAGTTCACCACTCTCGGCTCGTTGTCTCTCCTTGCGCGTGCTTCGGTCCCGGGGTTCGGTTCCTAGTGGACATGCACTCCACACACCTATCTAGCTATCTGTACACACGCTCGCACTTCTCACTCGAGAGTGCCGACTTATACTTTTTAAGGTTGACTACATTATACAACGCCCTTACACTACGCCTTGTGCATCGTATAGCTCGTAACGCATTTACACCTGCAACGGCTGTATGAAAAAAGGTCCACTGTACATAAGAACACTTCTTTTCTTCGTCTCCTTGTTGGTCATGTGGGATACATTCAAATCCTTCAACACACCAATTCACCTACGGCTAAGGTGGTACTCACAGGGTGCTTGCGCGCGGTGGACTTTCCTTCTTCTCACACAGTTTCTCGCCCTGCTTGTCCAACCGTGCCTTGGCTACATTTCTCTGCATCTCTTCTCTGGCGTAATCTCGCTGGTCTCGCCCGGCGGTACAAGCGAAGAGTTTCGCCACGCCCCTCTCTGGTAACTTATGCGTAAAACAGCTCGCATGGCGTGAAGCCCGTACTTCGTGTACCGAGGTGTTCAGCCATTGGTTCGATTTCGGAATCCATTTTCACAGCCATCTGCGTGCGACTCATGGCAGGTAGGCTCGCAAAAGGACCTATTTCTCGCATTATTGCTTTCGCTGGGGTTCGATTGGGGGTGCCGGAATCGATGAGTTGTTAACGCCCGTAATTGTTACGCGTCTCTATGGCCTCATACAAATCCTGGATGTGTACTGAGTTCCGTGATCACTAGGATGGCTTCCGGACGCGACACGTTAGCTAGGTAGTGTTCTAGTTTAGCAACACATGCTTTTGCTGTTGCCCTGTCCGCAGCGTATATAGCGACACGTACTTAGAAAAAACATCCACAAAGACTAGGATGTATCTGGCTGCACCACGTCCCTTCGGTAGTGGAAACAAACAAATCGGTAGCCGTGAGTGCGGCACTTTTCAGTGGAATTACTGCCTGATAAGCGCCATGCAGTGCACCGTTTGGGTGGTTTAGACTTCTGGCATAGTTCGCAAGTAGACAGTATTCGACGCACCGTCTTGCCTATACTCTTCCAGTAGAAATCCTTCTTGTAGGCGCTAGAGACGATTTTATGTAGGCACCGAAATGACCTAGCTCGAGGTGGTAACGCCACACGATGTCCCTGCACAAGGTTCGCGGGTACGCACACCTTCCAGGTTTGTCTCGCGATCGGTTGTTGCGGACTGATGGTACATCACCTTATTCGTGCACCTTGTACTGGTCGTGGCAGCGGTGTGGCCAGCTCGCAGCGCAACTTCGCGATTATCCCTCCAAGAACTCGTCGTTCCGTTTGATGGGTGGCTATCTGTTGTGCATTTTGCCTTCAGCGCCGGTCTACAAATCGACTCAATCCTTGCAATCATCAGTTCTCTGTCTTGACGGCCGGATTCCACAACTTCTCCTTAGTCGCTCCGCGGGTATCTGCTTAACAGACACGTCGGGCTACGATGTTTTCCTTGCCCCAGCATGCTCTATCCTAAAGTCGAACTCTTGGATCGCCAAGATCCAGCGCGTGAGTTCGATTGTACAGTACCGGCACTGGTTTGATGAACGTTAACGACTTGTGGCCGTTATCACCGTGAATTCTTTAGAACCATGATTAAATTCTAACTTGTTTAAACAGTGGACTATCCCGAGAAGTTCCTTCTCTGTCGTGTAGTAATTCAGTTTCCGCCCCTCTCAAACCCTTCAGCAGTCGAGAACGTCATGGAGACAACGCGTACTCACCGTCGTCCGTCCAGCTGGTAGAGCTTTTCCGCCCACCCTAAAATCCGTGATCGCTGGCGTCGCACTAATACAAACGTCCTGTCGTACCGTGGATATGCAAGCCACCCCGTTTCGATAAACAAATCCTTTACGCCCTTGAAAGTCCGCTTCCAGGGAAACTCGGTCCCAAGCCACTTCGCTCCCTTTAGCATAGCCTGAGGTTAACCACGGAGTCGCTGTAACTCCTTTTGAATCGTCGATAATAATTGCATAGGCCGAGGAACGGCACGTAATTGTCCGAGGATTTTGTGGTCTAGCCACCATCCTGGAATACGTGGTCAAACTTCCTTAGGGTCCGGTGACACACCGTGTTCGACAGCACGTGTCCCCAAAAACGGTACTATTGTCCCTCCCAAACAATGATTTTGCAAAGTTTAGTTTCGCTCCGGTTAATCTAACATCTTTATAAAACCTTTTTCCAAATGGATTAGGTGTTCGGCGAACGGAGTGGACGTGACTAATGACGTCATCCCATATACGCGGGTAAACAGTCCGTGCTTCTTCGCTAACCATCCAGTTCTGCGCGGGTGGAATACCCCTAGCGATGTGCTCAGCACCGAAGGGGGAGTACCCGAACTGATAGGTACGTTCATTATACTTAAACAAGCAGTTAGCGTCTGCTCTCCTGCTTCAACCTAGCTGCCAATAGGAACTAGAATAAGTTGCCAAGGAGGACAGGTAAGCTACATTATCAAATTGTTGTAAGAGTTCCTCAGGTACGTGAGGACTCTCCCGATCCGGGCCCCAAGTTTTGGCATTGCATTGGCGTGCGTCAGAACAGGCGACGGTCTTATCTTTTTTCAAAACCAACGACGAGGGGATTCACAGTAGGGGCTACTGGCTCGTTTGATTATGCCCCATTCTACCATCTGGGCAGCTCTCCTCTACTAACGGTGGGCGATACGCAAACGGAAACTGGGTATGTTTCTCGAAGAAGTTTCTTTCTTCCGACTACCTTGATCTCGTTCATAACCGTCGAGCAGAGCCGGGCTTGGTGAAAACAATCGCGATATTTTAACAGCCAAATCTATTAGTTGTCCTGTTGTTCCCTAGTTAGGTGTCCCTGGCTACGTATTTGAGTTCGTATCTCTTCTCTTGGGTTGATTTGGATCTGCCCCCCTCCTGGCTCCTAGGCTAACCAGATCAACCGATACCTCCTAATTGGTTGTTCGACCGTCTGCACTATTATCGAACCCAATTGTTAAAACTTTCCCGGTTTCGTGACCCTTCCCCGACAGATTCACTAAGGTGGGGTGTACCCGTGTTCGTTTATCGTGTGTTTGCCCGATGCGAAACAGATAGTAAACTTTTATTGTGGTAGACCAGTCGCTTCCAAAGGATTATTTTCCGTACGAATCTGCCACTACTACAACAAGCTATTTCGCTTATCTTACGTCGATAACAAAGTTCGCGAATCACCTGTTTATTGACCCTCGTTACTTCTCAGTTGCTAGTTTGCGCCTAAAATCGTTACTCCCGACCACTGGTAAAAGTACTACAAGCGCGGGATTTTTGGCCACTAAACTCATCGAAGGATAATTCCGAGACACACTACCACGTGATCTCACTTCCTGTGTCAACAGTGCGTGGTGACAGTCCCTACACGATTCCGACGGCCATTCTATACACGTGGGAAACGAATTAATCTTGGTCTTTATCTTGACTATCTTTCCGATAATAATTCGTTCCGCGGTTAGTGAAAACAGTATTTACACAGCTGGGTTGGTCATTGAGCGTCGGTTCTGTTTTGGTCCCCGGGTCGACCACTACTGGTTTTCCGAATAGGTAGAAGCCCCGCAGGCAGTCCCCGCCACTGGCCGTGTCAGAGGAGATGCCTGGGTGAATACTCCCTTCGGTACCCGCGCCCGTCTCTCGCCTCGTCGCCTGTCCAGGGTGCGCCGTGCCGCTGCGGGCGGTGGTTCACCTCGCTTCCTGCGCGCTCGCTCCTAGTGTTTCGTACGGCGACCACGTGTTCGGTCTGGGCGCGACCACACCTCTAGTGGGTCCCCCCGCTGATTGTCCCATCCATTCGCATCGTTCGAGTCCTCGCTGAGCTCCCTTCATAAACCGTTTATGCTGGGCCCGCGTCCGTTGGATGCGCCCCGTTGAAGGATGATTCTTCCACACGTCGTTATTGCTACTGGTTACTACTATTAACCCGGCTTTCGTCCGTCGTTAATTAGCTTCTATTTTCGTTCTCCATTTGTTGTAAAATAGCTACGAGTTCTGTAGGCGAAAATCCTTGGCCGTAGTAATTGCTGCTTCAGCCTCTCTCCCAAGTGCCCTCGCAGAAAAAAAATTTTGCCCGTTAGCAATTTAATCAAATATGGTTGGCTATATAAGCCATTCAACTTGACCAAACGGCTACTGTACAGTACTATTTTTTATTCCCGATCCGGTGGGTATCTGCCCGTATAAATGTGCTGTATTAGACGCGTCCTTGTTTCAATTACGCCCCAGTACCTCTCTAGAAGGGCCTCCTTCCATACGTCGAAACATGTTTGGGTGTTTCGCGAGACCAAGCTAGCACTTGTCCCCTGCACACTGCGTTGCTAGCATAACCTTGGAGTTTTCCGAGACGTGATTTCGCCGAACAGTTTTTCTAATATTTCTTAGAAATTCTTGCGGGTGTATACCCAGAACGCCGTATTGTTGAAGATTATATTTTCTTTAGCTAATCGCTCGCTTACATATTTTTCTTCTTTTGCATCGGGCCTCTCTACGCGCTCACTCCGTCGCGTCCTCGAACGCCAGTGGCTCCTGATCGGCTCCTTCGGAGTTCGTCACCACATTCCATTCCTCAGCGTCGCGCGCGCGCATCGAGCTCGTCTCGAATCTGGCTACCAGGCTGTCCTGTTCGCCTCGGGTCGTCCGTGGTCCGTCTCAGATTGTCTCGCCTGTTATCTAGCCTTCGCCCCAGAGTTGCCACTTGGCGCCGACAACCATCCATGTTGCTCGCAATCAATCTCACTATCGCGTTGCGCGTTTCATTCGTCGGTCTCGCACACGACCTATTTCTACGCTTGACATAGCCCTTGTTGTCGGTTCTGCACGTCTCCTGCCTTCTCCGTCTCACTCGCAATCTTGGCGTTGATAGCATCAATTTCCCGTGCGACATATTAATTCCAGCGTTTGTTAGCGATTCGCGCTGCTGTTTATTATCTTAGTATTGATTGTGTCTATCTGCTCGATTTTTTGTTGATTCCGTCCCTGGGATACGTTCAGATTGTCCGAGCAATAGTAAGCTGCCATTGTTTATTTTTTACAGCTCAGGCTTTTCTTTCTCACAGTTCCTCTTTTCTCCCACTCCTTCCCATTCTAGCTGCCGCTTGTCTAGGCCTCTTCGCGTTCTCTTCCTTCGCTTGGATATTTCATGCATTTTTGTCCCTTCTCTCGAGCATTTTATCCCTTCTAGTCATTATTTTGACCTCCCAGACGGTCCCCTACGCTTCTTCACTCATAAACCGGGCCTGTAGGGTCTCTCGGTTCCGATTGCGGATGTTTCGGTACTCGCTCTGGTCCCCCTTCCGATTCGACGGGAGTCTCGTCTCTGACTTCGTGGTCCCTGACTTCATTGCTCTCGACAAGTTGACAATCCTCGTAACACCTATACGTCTCCTGACTCATCCCGGCGTACGTATTGTGCCCCTGGTGCCGCGAATACGCTGGGTACCACAACACTGCGCCTAGCCTCGCTATCTATTTCCTTGTCCGTTGACATTGTTAACTTTTTGCTTTTTCGGCATTATTCCCCCTTGGTAATATCGTGTTACGGTGATTCGCGGTGATTACTCAACACACAATCTCAAAATTTTGCGTCGGCGGTGATTTCGAGAAGTCCCACGCCTGGGTTCCACGTCCTAACCCACAAACAACACAAACTCTCAATGCCGCGGTCGCGTGATTATCGTGCCCCACGTTGGGCGCCAATTTGTCGCTGGCACACTCGTCCTAGGTCCTAACTTAACGTTCCCGCGATGAAATCGTCAATCGTCGCTGATAAGTTTTCTACCTTGACTTGAACCTACTGTTTACAAACGTGCTATTTTTATTTATCTCGGTTTTTTGAGCTACGTTTATAACGGGTTTTTAAAACAAAAGATTGGATTGACACATAACACTAATTCTATGTGGTTCTACACGCGGGATGGGAACTCTAGCCTAGCAAAACAAACACAAACAGTAGCAGTGGCGGATCGGTGATGCAACAACATACAACTTCTGCCCCGTCTCGGGTCCAGAAGAGGTACCTGACCTGGCACGCTTAGTGCTGAGTATGCCCGCTCCACTCCCAGGGCTTGCACTCCGTCCGGTGTCGCGTTTCGACGTTCCTGCTTGTCCTGTACTAGTTGCTACTTAAGAATTAGATAGTTTGAGGAACTGCTGAAGGCTGAGAATTGACTTATAAGGGGGGGAATTTTAAAGGATGTTCATGCTAACTCAGTGAGTGAAACAATTTAAAAGCAGTGGCCGTTATATGTAACATTTGTGACATTCTAACTAGTTCACTGACATCCGTTTGTTTTAATTTAGTGGGTTGGATCCAACTCATGCAAGATAAGAAAACATAAAATAATATTAATAATAATACCCTGGTTACACAATCCTTACAGATAGGGCTTATTATAATTCGAGATCGTACCTACGTTGTTCGTAGAGGGGGAGGGGAGGAACGTCGCCATCTTGGGAAGTGCCTTGCACGGAGCGGCCACGGGGGGGAGAGGGGTGTCCGACTGTAGATATCTGCTACGGAAGGGCCCTGTGTCCGCGCTGCCGTGTAATCGGGGTCCACGTGATCGGGAACTGTCCGATTTACCGACTTCCTAAGAGACTGCTAGGCCCTCAGTGAACTCGAAGTTCTCTGGGTCTCGAACAATTTTGGGTGAGTTGCAACTTATGTTACTTTATCTTACTTGCGTAGTGTAGTGTATGTCCAAACGGTGATGAGAGGTGACCCGGGTATCCCCGTGTTTTGGACATACCAAGTCAACTTACTTCGAAAGACCGGAAAACCTTTGAAACACTCTTACTGAACTCGCATGTCACTCCCGTATGGTGTAGATATACAATTTACCATAGTAATTGCGATGTCGTCGTTGATTCGCGCATGGGCTATTGAACACTCGCCATGGTGGCTAGCACGTTACTCGGCTATCACGAAGATTATTGATATTTACTTGAGAAAACATAAGTTATACCACGCGAGAATTGCTCGACCTCATCAGGAGGTACAAACCCATCCTGGGATTAACTCCCACATTTCGCGAAATACCCACTGGCTTTCCAGAAACCTGGTTAAAAGTGCACCTACTTGCATTCAACCCGCCGTCTTCTCTGGTGAGGTTGCGTAGTGGACTATCCTTTGCTCGAAACACCTGCTTCGACACTTCCCGTTGGTTTTACACTCTGCCCTTGGATTGGGTCTCACCACCCGCGAACTTCAAACTAAGGGCGTCGGTTATTGGTCTATGGTTGCCTAGTACTCCCTTCTGGACAGAAGAATTCGACTTCACTCGCATTTTTACTGCCTAGCTGGCTCGGCGCAGCGGCCGTGGTTGTCATTGGCCGAGCCCACGACGAGGGACCGAGTGAAGCGAGGGGGATGTGTCGGGCTAGGCTACACATTCTGAGCCCAAAACACCTCATTTGCGGTGCCAACTCAACTTTCCAGCTTCTCTACTGCAGGGTGGTTCGGAGATCCCGTTACCTGTACTCTCCCTTCTCAAAAACATCGGTGAAATTAAACCAAATACATTGAACTCTCAGCTGCACTTGCACAACTAGAGGGTGGCTACTGACTTATTACTTGTGATCTTTGCATAACGTACATTTGTAAGCAATATGGCAATTTACTTTAGTCCAATTAAAATGCCTTAACTGTTTACAATTAAACTTATCATAATGCAAATATATTAAAATAAAATGAAAAATTCCTCCGCTGAGGGCCAACATGAACTTGCACGGCGTGGCGGTTACATCCTCTGTTCCGGACAAAGCAATCAAAATCACGGACTGTCCGGAGAACTTCAGGAAGGTTGCAACCCTTAGCTCTCCACCCCTCCAAGCCCAAACACTTCCCCCTCCACTGCGCCTAGTCCTTCTGTCAGACTTCGTTCGACTCCCGACTCATTTAAATCTGCCTCACTGCCTCCCAACATAGGCACAACTACTACCTCCTTCTCACAACTCACTTCCATATTAAATGCCATATCAAATGCCAACGGTAGAATTTAAATTCTGTTCTGTTGTTTTGGATGTTTTGGACAACATTGACAGTTGCATTGGCATTTCAGACAACATGGTAGGCCTATATGAATGTGATGCCAATGAAAAAATATGAAAAAATATTATTTAGCGAGTGAGCGTAGCGAATGAGGATTACAATTCAACTAAACGGCGCTTATTCTGTTCTTCTGTGTGCACGCCGAAAATCGGCTGAATCGCTGAATAGATTGCGCTGAAATTTTAAACAGACATCCAGTACAAGTTAACTGAGAACTGCTCAAAATTAGCTAGATCAGGGGTGGACAAATCCATTAAAAAGTTAGGTGCCACTGCCAGGAAAAATAAGTACAGTAGGTGCCAGTAGTATCGCGGTACAGCCGGGGTCGGGACTCGGTGGCGAAGCCCCAGCCGTCGGAGGCAAATTTGCTGAAGTCGATTTTTTTAGTAGTATCTACTATTGCATAACGTTTGATTGCTTAAAACGCGATTTAAAGCGAATTTGTATCAATAACTTGTGGAAGTAGCTAGCCAATGTTGCATTGATAAATGAAAAACACTCCAATAAATTCTGCAAGGTGCTTGTTTTTTTGTTTTTTTTGAAGGATTTTTTCTTAAAAAGTGTATTTTTTACTTCTTGATGATCCAGCATGAAATTTTTACTCACCCGGGCGAGCGGTAATTTTCCACTCCTGAGCTATAGGTGGGACCAGATAAGCTGTCGCACGTCAAGGTCAAGCGAGAGCACGGACGCCAACGTTGACAATTTACACACAATGGGCATTAGGTAGGGCCTACCGTATTTGGTCATGTTATCGTGATATGTTTTCACATAAATCAACATTTTATAAGCTGTGAATAAAGTAGTTCGTCCCACAGAGTCAGTATTTTAGCGAAATAATGATTTTAAGTTATCACGATTTCGAAAGTGTTTTTTGCCTTGTTGGTTTTGGTGTCCAAAGTTCCAGCTGTTTATAATGCCAACCTCGCCAGATGTGATGTCAATGTTTAGGAGCATCAAAATGTCTTGATTTTATTCGTACACTTCATAAATACTTTATTTTTAGGATATATTGGGCAGGCCTTGGCTTTAAAATAGTCGTGTTTTTCTCCAAAAGCAGTTTTAGAGACCGTTTTATTTACTTTTTGCCGATCCTGTGGCCATAGTGCGTGGACGACAGTGCTGCGATCCCTCGGCGAGCGACAGCTTATCTGGTTCCACCTATAGATCCATTGAGATTTAAATCTACAAGCTAAATAATAAATTTAAAAATAGGCTGCAAATTTATTTTTTATCGTGGGAAACCTGTTATAGGGTGCAATTAGCCCCTCTTCAGGTGAACTAGGTATGTGCGGATAGGAAATTGTGAAGGGATGTCCGAGGGCTGTTTAAGGGGACTCAATCCCTTGCATTCGCCTTAACGACTTGGGAAAACCTCGGAAAAAACCTTCAGTCAGGATTGCCGGTCTCGACGGGATTGGAACCCGGGACCTCCTGAATCAGAGTCGAGCGCTTAGCGCCCGAGCCTACACTGGCTGCAAATGTGTGGATTTAGTAACGTCAATGGTTTTGTTTTTCAACAATTTTTTTTTTTTTTTTATTTGTCGGGCTGTAAAAATTGCATGCAGTGACTAAAATATATCGTTGAAGGTACCCCCAAATTCCGCTCGGAGATAGAGTAAACCTTGCAATCTTTACACGTATTTCGTACTGCCTACATTTTCCATACTATTGTCACAGAGACTACATTGCGTTAGGCCTATGCATTTCAAAATTATTTTTTTTATTTTTTTAAATATAGGTAAATCCAGAAATTTAAAAAAAATTCCCGACCACGGGATTGAACCCAGGTCTCCCACATTCCGTGTATAAGGGCGCCTTATCCAATTAGACTATGAAAACGCCAAAGTCGTTGTTAAGACGATTGAGCAAATCCTGTGTTGAATACGCGGGAACATCTGCATACAATTTGATTGATAGAGGGTAGGTAGGCCTATAAATGATAGGATTTTGAGTTTATTTGTTATAAGGGCGCGTCAACTGTAAGGCCACATTGCGCCACTCTACCCTATGATAGGCTAGGAGGAAAAAAACAACGCTGTCTAGATCCAGCCTAAGGTATAGGGGAACGAAAGGGAATGATACCGGGTACTCAACATAATGGCTCACTCACTCGTCTAACAACGACTTTGGGCTTTTTCCTAGTATTTTACTCCTGGGACCTTAAAGACTAATAAATAGACTCCGGACATAAAACATAGGCCTATAGCCTACATTGCTATTTGCTACGCGACTCGGTACCATTTGTCTGCAATGACGGAATGATGTGGCAGTCCCCTCAACTCTACTGAGAGAGTTGTTTTGCTTGTTTCCAGATCGAGATGGGTGATGCTCCACCAAGCCGTGGATTTGTCCCAAGAGGGCGTGGCGGTCCGGGCCGAGGGGGGCCCCCAAGGGGTCGAGGGGGTTTTCGGTGGCGATGGGCTTCGAGGGCGGTGAGTTTGTCAGGCACCTCTTTTTGAGTTATCTCTATTTGGCTAAATAAAAATATTTTTGGTGGGTGATTTTGATTGTCAGCGGCCGGCTGCTAACCAGCTCCATTGATAAGCGAATAATGCCCAGCAGTAGGTGTGCAAGTAGTTTCATTTCATTTATCGTGTTGTTTTATATATCTAGATAGCATCTACACAGTTCAGTGGCGAGGCGTCCGCGCATGCAAGGCATGCACTGCATGCCTTATATTTTGAGCAATAATTACTGATTATATATTTATTTTGAAATAATTACTTCTTTATTTAGTTCCTGCCCATTATTACTCCCATTGCAGATATTTTACTTAGAACTTCGCGGATTGCGCTACGCGTAGTGTAGAATATGTTGACTAAAGCAGGAGCCAGTCGCTTAGCCTGCTTCACTAGCGCACGGGACAGATGTTTGCAGGTTGAGGTGGAAGGCAAGCTACGGTCGTCAGAGCTTTATTTCCCTGTGCGAAACACAGGGGTTGGGTTAACTAGAGCGAGCAAGAGGCTGGGTTTAGAGAGCGCGACTTATGGGCTAACGCCGTAGAAATGCTGAGAAATAAGCTGTGTGGCCAGTGCATTCATCTCCACGGGTCTTGCGGGTTATCCGCACTCGCTTACTGTGCGAAGTGCCAGTGGTTCCCTCTTCATGGAGCTGGATCTTGACGGGCGCCCTTGTCTCTTGTAGGATTAAAAAGTATTGAGTTTTTAATGATCTCGTGTGTAATCAATTAATCACATTCATTAAATATTATTTTGTAACTACTTACAAAAAAATGTGATTGAAAGATACGAGTTATGACATTAACTATTTATTTTAGCACATTCACGATTGAAAAACACACTCAAGTTGTTACTTAAAGTTGTTCTTGAGAAACGAATTTTTAATAAACTAAAGAAAGAATCCAAAATTTAGTTTACGATTAAATTATTGAAGAAATTGTCAAGTTAGACAGGCTGCTAGAGTTCATCATTTGAAATAAGTCGCGTGATTGAGTGAAAATTAAGATTATGATCAAAAATGAAAATGATTTATAAAGCCGTGCGCTTCTCGTCCAGTAGCTATAGGGCTGCCTAACAAGACACACACCCCCTCCCCCGACTCCCTACCGCCAACCAAACCCTTGCTCGAAGCGCGCATTTGTTGTTACATAATGATTAATTTTTTGTATTGCATGCCCACCTTCGAATGTCACGCCTCGCCACTGACACAGTTAGTTTGGGCTTTAGGCCTAAAAATCGTGCAAATCGTGAAGCAAGCATGAAAATTTGTGAATTTACTAATATTTTCCTAAGGGATCCAAAAATCGATGGCTCCAAGTTGAGGTCCTGTAACTTTCTTATTAATTGAATTACCTACTCAAATAAGGCTAATTAATTAATTGGATGAGCAAAGCGAAGACTTCAATTTCACTGACCCCCAAAAAATTTAGCTCGGGTGTTTTTTTTTTTTTTTTGTATGTTTGTTTGCTCTCTACCGGGCAAACGGCATATGCGATCTTGATGAAAATTTGAGGGGACCTTCGAAATCTCTGAACTTAGACTTGCTACGTTTTTGGGTACCGGTACGATCGAAGAAATATTTCTCATGAATATCGTACTTTTACGATTTTTTTTTTGATTTTTAGCGCGATATTTTCGTGACATTTGGGCCGATTCTGACCAAACGGGTGGGGCCACAACGTTCATATTTCACATGGACATTTCTGTTTAATTACCTTATAAACTTTGCTATTATACTGTTTGTTTGGTAAAATAAGCCTTAGTTTTAATCTAAAAGATGTGTTTCAAACTCAGTAAAATTGTTAAAGAAACAAGGCATAAATAAATAGGTAAATAAATAAAAAAAGGTTATGGTGATGTATTGCTTTTTGAAAGAAAACGTTGAAAAAGTTGGCCAGAATCCATAGAATAAAGGTTTTAATATGAGTTTTTTGAGGTTTATAATAACAATTAACAAGTAACAATAGAAACTTTACAACAATCACCTACAATGCATTCACAAAGCACTTGCAAAGGAAAAGTGGTCCTACGCAAACTAAAAACTTACAAAAAAGCTCATCCATCAACGCGGCGGGACTTAAGCGTTTTCCTAGTTACTTTAAAAAATAACTAATTGGTATCAGGGTCATTCTCCACTAATGTGAAACTGAAATTGCAAAATATTTTTTGTACCTCATTACTTCATGTTATATATCATTTTAAAGAAGAAAGTCTGAAGAATCTTAGTATTACAAAGATATAACGTGTTTTTGGCACACCAAGCAACAAAGTCATGATATGTGTACATTTTATCGGAAAATGGGTGCAGACGGGACAAACTTTCAGATTTTGATTTTGATAACAGTGAGTGTATTTTTTTGATGATTTCTTTTTTAATTATTATTGTGTGTGTGTGTATATACTTAAAAACACAAAAATTTTGAAAAAATATTTTTTTTCCCATGAAAATATATTTTTTTTAAAATGATTTGCTAAGTTCGAGAACCAGATTACCAGCTAATCTTTTGTAAAATTCCATCAAAACTAAAACTAGACTTTTGATTTTTTGTATTCTCTTTATTTACATATTAGTAATGAAGTACACAAAGTTTAAACAAATTTTGTCGGTAAATTATTTTTTTATGGAATTTATCAATTGTGTCCCGTCCGCATCTAGGCTTAAACGAGTGCTGACGGAATAAATGTTCGGACTTAGATTTTGATACAAGAATGTAGGGATGCATGATATTTCCGTTTTGTTGTTTTAATGTTAGGGGAAACCATTCTTAAAAACAAATACTAAGTTGAAAATAATTGAAATCCCAAGAAAAATCATTTTTGTAAGAAATGTGCTTTGACTGCAACAAATTGCCAGCGAGATTGGATTAAACACCATGTTACTTATTATGTAGGCCTACTAGGCTACTATATATTGTAGGTACTGGCCAGGCCAGATGGAATTTAAATTAGTTCAGTGGCCATGGCTTTAAAGAAGAAGAAGAAGAAAAAGACCCAAACCTGCTGGATAGGTCCTATTTTTGCAATGTTTAAAAAAGGTCAACCAATCGGTCCTTTCTCAATCCAATGCTCAAATAACTCTACATTTTCTGGCCCCCAGACCAAAAATCAGCATCAGCTTCTTCAATCACAATGAGATGAAGAATCAGATGGGAAGACGTTGGGGTAGACACCCCCCACATTAGGGTATATGGGGAACTTTCTGAAGGAACCAGAATTGACGTAGGCCTACTTTACGACGACCAATGGTGGCCAGGCCAAGTCATTGAAATTGTGGGAGATAGCATTATGGTTAAATACATGTTCAAGCCAGCATCAATGACAAAAAATAAATTTATTGCAATGGACAACCCACAATTTGAAAAGATTAAGAAAACAGCATATCTCGCTGCACTGCCAGGAGATCCTCCACCGATTGATCGTCAAGCACGATACTTTGGCTACAGCAAAGAGATTGTATCAAAAATACAGTGGGTTACCTATCAATAAAATGTGAAGTTATAGTACAGAATTTGGTTTTGGACCATATTTATTAATTAAGTAAATAATTAACATTACATTTAGTATGGAGATAAAAACTGTCCCGTCCGCATTGTCCCGTCCGCATCTCACAACAAAATTTAATTAATTCCATATAGGTCTTAAACTTATTGATTTAATTTCCAATCTTCAGTATGTTGTTTGTGAAGAGTTATATTTAGCAAATATCCAAACAGACTAAAAAAAAGTTTAAACATTTCAGAGAATTTTGATCTGGAATAATGTTGATTTAAAAACATGAACTTTGTGCGTCCCGTCCGCATCCCATGCAAATCATTTTTTTTAACCCATCAATGTTTTTTTCTCCTAATTATCATCCTAATTTTCAGCTTTAGGGGTGTCTGAACATTAGAAAAAGTATATTGACACTTATGTTTAGGATATTTGTCACACTTTAATGAATATTATAAGTTTCTAAATGTCCCGTCCGCAACCTGCCAGTTAGTGGAGAATGACCCATCAATCAAATAAAAGCTTATGTAAAGAATAAATAAATGAAAAAATATTTTCAAATTAAGTACAGTAAGATCTCTCTTATCCGATCTCCTCTTATCCGATGTTCCGTGTTAACCGAGCCGCCAAAAAAAAAAAAAAAAAAAAAAAAAAATTAAAGTTTTAAATACGTAAATAAAACATAAAAATAATTACAGACGCCGCGCCGCACTTTTTTAAATGTACTCGCATACATTTGTAGGCATGCCTTACGAGTGAGTGCAAAGAAGATAGATCGGCGATATATATCTCGACTTTCGAGCAGTGTGCATCAGTGTACTGAGCGTATAGAGTTCAGTGGTCAGTGTGCGTCGGGCGCATCGCCGGTAAACGTAAGTGCCACCCACTGAGCATATAGAGGTCAGTGTGCGTCGCGCGCCTGCGCGTGCGCATACGATCCAGCCATCTCACACACAGACAGCTGTTCAAAGATGGTCGTTGTGGAACTAGATGCAATCATGTTTCAACCGATTCACGAAATTCGTAATCACGACGCATTGAATTGTTATTCCTGGGCTTATCTTATTTCTTTCCCAGACTTATCTTGCGTCGTGAGCTTCAGCGCGGGCATAGTAGTGAGAGGTTTTCCCACATGACAAAGAGAGCTAGGCCTAGGCCTATGTTTGCATTGTAGGCCTAGGCCTACTGCGTCGAGTTTAGGCCTAGGCCTAGGCCTAGACATACGTTTTTATTACGACATGTAGGCCTAATTGTGTACGTGTGTTCGTGAGCTTGAATTACAAGCTATTAAATCATTTAGTATACCCTGTATGAAGTGTATCGTGTGTATTTTATGTTCCTTTATCCATTACATGTGTCATATATCATTTTACCACATCAGGCTATGCTACGAGAGCAAATAAACAATTGATCCGCGCCATCCGAGTTTTTCGCAAATCCGAGGTGCCCCCGGTCTCATCCAACTCGGATAAGAGAGATCTTACTGTAATTAATTAGGCCCTAATCATCCAATTAAGAGTCGAAAGCAGGGCCGAGCGCTTTCAAATTTTGCGGTGACTACCTAAACTAAATCGTCCGCTATCGGTAGCTCTGTCAATACAGTTGCGTCTTCTCCCCTAGGGTCCTAGGCTACCCGCATTACCAGCCACGTTTCAAACCACGAGATATTATTTGGTGGCGAGTTGGATGATTTTATGCGACTGACTGCCACATCCAGGAAAACGCTTAAGTCCCACCGCGTTGTTGGATGAGCGTAATTGGAGCATTGAGCTGCCATGTGTTATGCGGATTTTCTGTTGTTCTGAGAAAAAATCATTACTTCATTGAAGATTTTTTTTAAATTATTTAAATTAAATAAAAAATAAACTTTAATTTTTAATTTTTATAATTAATCGTAATTTTAAAAATCGAAAAAAATCGTAAAATTGCGATTTTCATGAGAAATAATTTTTCGATTGCGTTCAAAAACGTGGCAGTTCTTAGTTCAGAGATTTCGAAGGTCTCCAGAAAATTTCATCGCAATTGGAGTATCGGTTTAGCCGGAATCGTGTTAACAGACACACAAAAATACAAATAGAATAAAAAAAAGAAAGAAAAACATTCTGGATTTTTTTCTCCAGTGTAGTGAAATGGAATCTTCGCTTCGTTCGCCACGCTCAACCAATTATAATGTACATCTCATGTATAGAGACGTAAATTACACTGTAGAAATATCGGCAGAAGGTTTTAAAACTATTAAAAGTGCCCTAATTGTAATGACAAATGTTTTACGCTCGTCTCAAGTTAGCGTGCATCTGCATAAGTATCACTGGAGACTGCCCGCTCACCGTAGTCGTGTTGGCTCACTAGTCAGCACGCTTGTTTTGAATGCGAGAGGTCGCCTTTTTTATAAAACATTTTTTACTTTTTTTACTCATCCCATTATTATTGTTCACTCGTAATTTATGACGGAAACAATTTTTATGACTTTCCGGTGCAAATTACTCTAATGGCGAAGGCCTTCTCGCATTCCGCATTCCATAGTCGTGTTGAGCCCATAGATAATCACAGAAGTTGTAACGTAGATAATTGTGTACTTCTTGATTATTTATTTAGATTAAGGACGCGTCAACCGTTAGGTCATAATGCACCACTCTAGCCTAAGGGGGGGTGGGGGAGGAGGGGCCCATGCTGGTCAGAACCAGCCACGGGTAAGGGCAGGAAGGGGGGTTTCTCACGTCGCGGTCGTCATCGTCTTTGTCATCGTTCGTTGTGTCATTGTCATCGTCGCCGGGGGGTCGTCAAGGGAAGGGGGCAAGGTCCCAGACGACGATTGCCAGAGCTCGCCTCTAGTTTCGGGGAGTAAGATACTCCGCTCTTTCTAGCTGATGTTTGCGAGGTGGACTTTTTCTCTTGAATCGCCTTTTACGAGTAGCAGAGCCATGCTCTGGGCCAATTCTACCCCGGGCCCAGAATTAAAAATATATTTGCACCATTTGATAGCGCTAAACAAAAGGAACACTTTGGGATTACAGTTCTTTACGTCTTTCTTTGCCCCGATCATGGTATTGAGGTTTGCGGCAACTTCAGGGGCGTCTTTGTACCTAGGCCAACTAGGCACGGGTCCAGGGGCGGCAGCCCTTGGGGGGGCGGCACAAGAGCGAAACAAATTCAACAATGTTAGTTTTAATTATTTTATTATTTGTTTTGTTTTTATTATATCGTATTATGTAATTTTAGATTTTAAAACGTGTTTTGGAGCTTTTAAAAGTTGAAAATTTGCAAAAATTTCGCTTTCGGCGATCGGTCCTTCGTACAGCTATAGCATTAGTCGGGGCCTACATGGTTGGCTCGTAAAATCGTAAAATCGTAAAAGTACGATATTAACGAGAAATATTTCTTCGATTGTGCCCAAAAACAATAGGTACACCTCTAAGTTTAGAGATTTCGAAGGTCCCTTCCAATTTTCATCAAGATTGGTTATGCCGTTTGCCTGGTTGTTAGCTAACAAACAGACAGAAAAACAAACAATAACAAACACCCGAGCTATATTTTTTGGGGGTCAGTGAAATTGAAGTCTTCGCTTCGCTCATCCAAAAACTGATGTGACGCTCCTGAGCGATTGATGCAAGAACCAATCCCTATGCAAGAATTTTTAAAGATGTTGTTGGATGAGCGTAGCGAGCGAAGCGAAGATTCCATTTCACTACACTGGAGAAAAAAATCCGGAATGTTTTTTTTTTTTTTTTTTTTCTTTCTGTATTTTTGTCTGTCTGTTAACACGATTCCGGCTAAACCGATACTCCGATTGCGATGAAATTTTATGGAGGCCTTCGAAATCTCTGAACTAAGAACTGCCACGTTTTTGAGCGCAATCGAAAAATTATTTCTCATGAAAATCGCAATTTTTACGATTTTTTTCGATTTTTAAAAAATTTCTTCGACTTATAACTCCTACATGCTTTATCCGATTGTAATGATTTTTTCACAGAACCTTAATTTTATGAATTAATATATTCGTGTAAAATTTGTGCGCAATCGAATAATTATTTCTTATGAAAATTCAATATAACGATTTTTTCCTTTTTTAAAATTACGATTAATTAAAAAAAATAAGTTAATTTTTTATTTAATTTGATTTAATTTAAAAAAATTTCAACAAAGTTCTGATTTTTTCACAGAACAACAGAAAATCCGCAAAACACATGGCAGCTCAATTCACCAATTACGCTCATCCAACAACGCGGCGGGACTAAAGCGTTTTCCTAGTATAAAGTAGCTTACATACACTGCTAGCTGTCACTACATTTACAACCAGGGCCCCGATTCATGTACATTTTTATCCCGGTATAAGCCGAGTTAGGTGGTATAAGTGCGGTATAACTCCGAATCCAATTCATGAAGACTTATCCCGCCTCGCACGGGGATAAGAAAATATGTAAACAGATGGCGGACATTTTAAATTTTGCGTCAATGTGTAAAACGAGAAAAGTTTTCATTACTCTCATAAAACAAATCAGAAACCGTCTCGGGCCTAGGCCCAGATGTAGAAAATTATTCATAATACAACAGTGTAGGCCTTAAGTTCGATTAGGCTATAGGACTAGATAAAATTAATACGAACATAACACGTTTGACAAGCCCTTGGCCTCTCCTAGGCAACCCTAGGCCTGCACGACCTTGTTTTGACACACATCCCGCACAAATAACTAGTTTTGATTACTAAAAGCCTTATGCAGATGAACAATAGTATGATAGTCCTAGGCTATTCCAAAATTTACGGCAATAATACGTCTTTTCTTTTCTTTTAATGATCTCACGCAATCTTCTGTCAATAAATAAAAATGTAAAACAAAAGATGGAGCAAATTTTTAGTGTTCTTTTGCAAATCTGCTGATTTACATGGCTGTGGAATGCAGTGGAAAAAACATTTGTTGTACTTGTTGTTGGATTGAAAATTTCTGATTGGATGAGAGTTGCTCAGACTTAACCAGGCCTTATCCTGCCATGTCCTGCATTATACCGTCCTTATACCACTTATACCCGGGATAAATGTACATGAATCGGGGCCCAGGTGTTTAGTACTTACATAGTCCCACATTCCCCACTACTATTTTTTTTGTTGTTTAGGAGAAGCATAGCATAGCTAATGAAGTTTCACTCTAAACAGTGAAACAGTTTATGTATGTTGATTTGATACGCCTTTAAAAATGTCAAGAGATGGCGCTAGTGGTCACCGCGCGAATACAAAGATGTCGGCTACGATGAGGTCGCTCACGCTGGCGCACCGTGAGGCTCCGTATGCGAGGGCCCCGTCAAACAGGGGCTATTTACATTATTTTGATGTAGTGACATTTTGGAATGCCATTACATAGTTCTCACAACTGAAATTTATTAATGTGTGTACTAATTGGTGCCTAGTTAACAATCTGTCGGTGTGAATGAATATGCATACGATGTCATATTTGATGTGACCAGTGCCTATGCACAACGCTGAAATCATCTTTTATCTTCAACACAATATCGCAAAACATACTGGTTTTCTTTTACATTCGATTCCAACTAAGTATTCTACTTACAATATAGAAAAATCAAAAGGATCGAAATAGTCCAGTTTGCATACAAAACTCAGAGAGTAGGCCGTAATAGGAATTCTTAGCACTTCCCTAATTATTTGCAAATAAACTTTACAGAAATGAAACTAATGTGACTAGACCTACATATTTTTATTTTAAATCTTTTAAACAATAAATATACGTAAAATAAATATACTTTTTAATAACAAAGTATGAATATACGAATTGAAATAGACAGTAGGGCCCTACAAGTGGATATGAAATACTACATTTTAAACCCAAGTAATAATCAAATACCTACACAAATAAACGCTTGTAAAAAATAATTACCGAGTATAAATGAAAATAAATGAAGTGTGCATATATTTCCAAACAAAAAGTGACATAATAATTATAATTATTAGACATCGCTCCAAAATAATGGTAATTAACCATTAATTAAACACCATAGAGCCTATTTGTGATTCATTCATTGGGAGTACTAAGAACTTCATACTAAATTGCCAAGTTTATAGTTGTTTGGAAACAATGAAAATAAAATTTGAAAGTAGATAATAAAAATTGTTTTCTACTACTTGGGCCTAATCGTAAGCAATTTTTAATAAGTATCTTTCTCTGCATTTTATTTTGTATTGTAACTAAATAAGCAGGATCGCTTCACGTCAATTTTATTGTAAAACATCTTATATTTCGTTTCGTAGGAATTAAAATGTCCCAACTGCCAAGGGACAAACTTGTCTGTCTTCTGTTGTCTAACTACGTAGGCCCTATACATGGTCGTGTGAGTATATTTGGGAGGAAATGTATACAAAGGATATTCAAATGTGACTGATCCAGCATTCACTTTTTACTGAGTAAACCTTAGGTAAAACGTTCAGTGAAGATTTCTGATGGTGGGAATCAACTCGTCGACCTTTCAAATATGTGTCTCACGTGAACGGCAATGGGATGTTTGAACTACCACTATCGATATTGCAAATTACTAAACAATTGTATACATCTTTCAGCGAGTTACTGAGTTTTTATAGTTTCATCATCCGTGGAATAAAGTAGACTAGCTAGTATATTATATTCTATACTGAAAAAGTACAATTATTATTGTTATTCTGATTACAATCCATACCTACAACATTATTGTTTCGTGTTCTAAAATCGAAATACTTACTGTTTGTTTATAAACCTTGAGGCCTAAACCACTATTATTACACCGTCGGCTAGAAATAATATAAAGTAAATGCCCATCTTGGGAATTTACTTAAAATCAGGCCTGTACTCTCACAAAACTTTGAGAACCTAGATTTTACTTTATTTATTGTTATGTCATCTTCTTTGGTATAATTATTGTGCCGTCTATAATGGTTGGTTTAGTGGCTTTACCTTATATGCAACTCAGAACACAACAATATCGTTCACTATACGAAATCATCTTGGACGAAAACTTCGCCGCGCCGTGTAGTTTTAAACGCAAGCGCCACACCCACCTCCGGAGCGACCTCATCTGAGCGTTTCGCCGTTTCTCCGCTTGGCGCGTGTCGTTTCTTTTTAAAGGCGAATAGCCATTAGCCACCAAAGGCAAAACATGCAACAAAATGGTCAAAAGTATGGTAACCAAATTGAAAGAATAAAAATACCCGCCACTCTCATCTTGGAGTAAAAGCATGCCGAGTATAGATACATGCATGGGTAAGAATACCACAATGTTGAATGTATAAATCAGTAATCATCGTCTCGCAAAGCAACATTGACCTTGTGAGACTGACGAAAGGTCACGACTGCAGCGCGAGAAGGATGGGAGCGCACACGCAGAATCAGCTACCCAATAAAAATATACTTGTGAATATACTGAGACATTTTAAAATACAAAAACTTGCAAATCAAATTCGTATTTTGGAATAGAGAGATCTTTAAACAGATTTGAACGTGGTTTTTCAAATCACTTTTACATTACAGTTACGTACATACATACATAACATAGTTACATTGCACATCTGCCACGTACTAAAAAATAACCCAGTGTTCTTCGTAGCCCATCAAATCAAAATAAAATAAAAAATTTTCAATGCAGCTACAAAACACAACAATGATATTTTCCACCTTTCCCACTGCATTCCACTGCCATCTAAATCAGCAAATCATCAAATGAACACTGAAAATTTGCACCACCTTTTGTTTAACATTTTTATTTAACGACAGGAGCATTGAAAAAAAAGAAAAAGGGTATTGTTTCCGTAAATTTTTGTATAGCCTAGGACTATCATCCCCTACTTTTGGGTTCAACTACATTAGGCTTTCTGTAATCAAACTAGTTTTCGTGCGGGAGTGTCAGAACACGGTCGTGCAGGCCTAGGCTGGCTAGGAGAGGCCTAGGAGTTGTCAAACGTGAGTGTTTGTATTCATATTTCTAGTCATATAGCCTAAGGTAACTTGAAGCTTACACTGTTGTATTATAAATAATTTTCTCGTCTGGGCCTGGGCCCGGGATGGTTTCTGTTTTGTTTTATGAGCGTAATGACAACTTTTCTGGGTTTACGCATAGACACAAAATTAAAATGTCGTCCATCTGTTTCGTATTCTTGGGCGAGGCGTTTGTATAAGCCTGAGCTGCCGTTATCGTCTTTCGTACATACGATCCTACGCACAGACGGGGAACTCCGTGCAGCCATCAATCCCCATTTTAGGCGCAATTCCGTGCCTTTTTTTGTAGCTTTTACTGATGAAATTTAACGATTATATCCAATTATGGTTCAAATAAGATCAACTTTCACCACAGTGTTCGAAATAGTAAAATTAATACGTCGCTTGTCATGAAACATGGATATTATTTATTTCAATGCAGTAAAGTGCATCATCAAGTTCCCAAGTTATCATTTTTTCCGAAGCAATAACCGACCAAAGAAAAAAATAGACAAATGCAATGTGTTCAATATTTATTTTTGAGTATGGTTTTAATTTTTCCATAATTATTTGATCTAATTGTAAAAGCTTGTTATTTTAAATTTTTAAAACCCTCTGCAAGCCGCGCCTGAAACCTGTCCTTTTGCATTAGGCTCTTAATTGCATTTCTTAAATTTTACCATTTTAACTTATGCAGGGGTGGACAATCCATTAAAAAGTTAGGGGCCAGGAAAAATAAGTAGAGGCCAGCAGTATCGCGGTATTGCTGGGGTCTGGGGCAAAGCCCCAGCCGTCTGAGACAAAATACGCCAAAGGCGTTTTTTTTTTAGTATTTCATAACTTTTGATTGCCTAAAGCGTTATTTAAAGCGAATTTGTATTAATAATTACACGAGTGAGCGCAGCGAAGGTAGTCTACAACGCAACTCGATCGGGCCTTGGTCGTGATTAATTCTGTATTTTAAATGTTAAATGTCTGTTTGTCCGGTCCCATACGGTCGAACGGGTAAATAGATTGAGCTGAAATTTTAAACATATCTTTGACCAGTTAACTTAGGACTGCTAACAAAATGAGCACAATCCGTTGCGATTTAAACCTAGGCCTACAAGAAATAATAAATTAAAAATAGTCATGAAATGTGTAGGTTTCATTTTAACAACAATGCTTTTGTTCATGAAGAAGTCATTTTTATTTTTTATCGAATAATTTTTGGCAGTCCGTGATTTTATGCAGTGACACAGGTCTATCGAATCTTGCACGCTCAAGGTACCTCCAAATTCTGCTGGGAGATTGAGTAAACCTTGCAATCTTCACTCGTATTTTGTACTGGCTATGTTTTCCATAGTATTGTCACAGTTGGTGCAGACTTAACTGCGTTATATGCATGTTTAATATTTTTTTAAATACAATCCATAAACTACAAAATCTTTTCTGACCAGGGGATTGAATCCAGGTCTCCCACATTCCGGGTATAAGGGCGCCTTAGCCAACTAGACTAGGTAAACGCCAAAGTTGTTGATAGATGAGTGAGTGAGCCATGTGTTGAATACCCGGTATCATTCCCCATACTGGGCTAGATCCAGCCTTAGGTATAGGGGAGGAAAGGGGATGTTCCCGGGTACTCAACACATGGCTCACTCACTTGTCTATCAACGACTTTGGTGTTTCCCTAGTAACTTGTGGAAGTAGCTAGCCAATGTTGCATTGATAAATGAAAAACACTAGCCAATATAATGCTGCATGGTGCTTGTTTAAAAAATTATTGTTTTAAAATGATTTTTTATTTATTTATTTTTATTTTTTACTTCTTGATGATTTTAGGGACCAGCATGAAATTTTTACTCGCCCGGGCGGCCGTTAATTTTCCACCCCTTAACTTATGTACCTAGGCCTATATGCCTACCGGTAGGCCCTACCTTAAACTCTACCAATTGTCATGAAATGTTATCACTTTTCACTTTACCAACATAATGTCAATTAATCTAAATTTGTATGGCTCCAGACAAAATTCCTGCAACTTACAGATTAATAGATGAATGAAATTGATAATTATAGGCCTAGTTCTAGTTTAATCTCAGTTATTTTTATTTATATTATTATTTATTTAACGTATCTCCTATTCACTTATAAAAAACTGATTTACAAAGGAGGACAACAATACAAAACAATACAAGCACTTTGAAAGAGAAAAGTGATGGCCCCAAATTTGGGTTCCTTTAACTTAGGGTACCCATTGAATTAATTGAATTAACAACAATTAATCATATAAATCTAAATTTAATGTAGGGCTACAAAATAAACACGACATAGGCCTAATCGACTTGGGTAGGCTATCAAATAAAAACTTAGGCCCTAGGTAGTAGGCCTACTACCTATTTTACGAGTAGGTAATATGTGAAAAATATTTTTCATTTATTAATTAATCATCTAGGCCTAATTAATTACATTTTAGTTAAATTATAACACTTTGGCTTTTGTAGGTATAATTATGTAAGCCTATGCCTGAAACTACCAATTGGCCTAAGATTTTACAACTTAAATAACATTAGGGATGGGACGTTTAAACGTTCAAACATTTAGTGGGCGGTTAGAGGTTATTAAATTTGCAAAACGTTTGGTAATTTTTTTTTTTTTTTTTATGAAATGTTATTTTGCTATCACTTTTGGAGCCTACACAAACACGGGCTAACAGATTAGACTGATAATTTTTTAAAATTGCTTAATTTTGGTGGAGGTGCTGGGTCCCAGGCTGTATTAAGACATCTTGTCTTGTTGTTGTTGGTGGAAGTGCCAGGTCATTAAATGCAATAGTGAGAATAAAACAGTTGTTAATTATTCATCGGCCGGTCATAAGTACAAAATTACGATTTTTGTTGTTAATTATTTATTTATTTATTTTTTTGAAAATAGGGTTTAAAACGTTTAAACGTTTGAACGCGATTAGTTCAAGGGGTTAAACGTTTATGAAATTAAACGCTTTTTCCCCATCCCTAAATAACATGTCAATTAATCCAAAATAGTATGGCTCCTAACGAAATTTGTTTGATTATTATTATTATTATTATTATTTATTATTATTATTATTATTATTATTATTATTATTATTATTATTATTAATATACGGTTTTTAAGCATAAGCCCGCTTTGAGGACATTATTAGTAAATGATAGCAGTTATAATAAAAGTATGCCTCGACTGGGGATCGAACCCAGAACCTCTGGCTTAACGCGCTATAGCTCTGCCAATTGAGCTACCGAGACATAAGACACACCTTCATTAAACTGCTATTTGTTATGAGTGCGTTCCGATAACTGCTGGCTCTACTGGGAGCACAGTAAACACCAGTGCTAGCCTGCGCGGTCAGTAGGCCTAGAAAACGGAATGGTTCCCAGTAAAAGCATCCAGCACAAACACTGCAGCTGCCAGAAAAATAATCGTGCAGTCAATTTAAAACATGATATTAATTATTTAGGGTAAACTTGAAGAGAAATGAAAAGATTTCACGTTTATTCTCGGTTATGGATTTAACAAATACCGTCATCTAGCCTAGGCCTAGGCCTAAAGTCATCGACCCATTAATTGCAAGCTATGAATTAAAAAAGAAGTGTAAGCTCGCAAATAAATATTCTTAGCACATTCCGAATTATTATTGTCATTTTTATTCCAGTGCAATATCAAATATCTCATTTTTTCTGAACAAATAAAGCAATTTATTAACTTTGGAAGCAAACTGACATTTCAACGCCGCCATGACACTAGCTGGTTTACTGGCGATACTGAGCGAGAAACCTCCAGCACTTCCAGTTACTGAAGGCGCTGGGCCAGCAATTTACGGGACGCTCAGCACACTGCTGACAGCAGTTAACGGAACGGGTCCAGTAAAGCTGGCAGTATGTCCAGCAGGTAACGGAACGCACTCAATGACTGTTGACATCCATGATAATGATCGAACAGAAGACTGCAATGTAGCTGTCATTACTGAAAGAACACATGGAAAAATCCAGTCACTTCTCATATCCCATGAGTTGGGTAGTATGAATATACGGTTTTTAAGCATAAGCCCGCTTTAAGGACATTATTAGTAAATGATAGCAGTTGTAATAAAAGTATGCCCCGACTGGGGATCGAACCCAGAACCTCTGGCTTAACGCGCCATAGCTCTGCCAATTGAGCTACCGAGACATAAGACACACCTTCATTAAACTGCTATTTGTTATGACTGTTGACATCCATGATAATGATCGAACAAAAGACTGCAATGTAGCTGTCATTACTGAAAGAACACATGGAAAAATCCAGTCACTTCTCATCTCCCATGAGTTGGGTAGTATGAATCCAACCAAATACAAAAATTTGTAAAAAAAATGGCAGCCAAGCTCTCCTTCAAAAGTCTTCGGCTGTGAATGCTGTGAGATATAGAGGTTGAGCCAAGCTTTTTATTCTTTCTCCCTAGTTTGCGCTTCGCGCTTCGTAAGATCATTTCGCCTGTTGACGAGCGCCTAGCCAACGATTTTTGTGGTAAAAAAGTAAAATTTTTAAACTCGAAATCATAAAAAAAATTCTTGGCCATGAACCAAATTCAATGGCCATGCCATTTTTTTTATGATTTCGAGTTTAAAATTTTTACTTTTTTACCACAAAAATCGTTGGCTTGGCGCTCGTCAACAGGCGAAATGATCTTACTTATTTTCAAAGCGAAACTAGGGAGAAAGAATAAAAAGCTTGGCTCAACTTCTATATCTCACAGCATTCACAGCCAAAGACTTTTGAAGGAGAGCTTGGCTGCCGTTTTTTTTACAAATTTTTGTATTTGGTTGGATATTACATCTTTTTGTTGTTCGTTTGCTATCAAGGTGTGAATGATGGACTTTGAATGATTAAATTTGTTAAGTTCAAAGTTGTTTTTTTTACATTTTTGGGCCCACGGTCCCCCCAAAGATACCCCTTAAATAAATAAATAAATTTCTATTTAGAGTCTACCCACTCAGTTATATAACTGATTTTCAGTGAGGGACTTTAAATCAAAGCGACCAAGCCAACCCTGCAGGCCCCGACGCAATCGACGAGTGAGCGATAACCAACCAAAGATCGATATTTTTAATAGGAAATATATCAATCAGTGGTATGGACAGTGCGAACACCCGCGGATCAACGCCAGAATCAACAAGGCCGATTCAGAACAACTCTGAAATTTATTATGTGCTTCGTTGCTAGGACGGCTCCAAAGTCACCGTTTACAAACTCCTAAGACAAGAACTGATAGACTTAAGTCCAAATCAGAAGTTAAAAAACTTCTGGCTTTAGCGGGAATCGAACCCTGGCCCTTCTGCATTGGAAGCAGATACTCTAACAACAAGACCAACGCACTAGCATAAGCACTAGATATTTATAATGGTTAAGAGCATGTTTAATTTCAAGCTTGTACAAATTACTACGCCTGAGTAGTTACGCGTTTTGATTTTGCTAGGACGGCTCCAAAGTCACCGTTTACAAACTCCTAAGACAAGAACTGATAGACCTAAGTCCAAATCAGAAGTTAAAAAACTTCTGACTTTAGCAGGAATCGAACCCTGGCCCTTCTGCATTGGAAGCAGATACGCTAACAACAAGACCAACACACTAGCATAAGCACTAGATATTTATAATGGTTAAGAGCATGTTTAATTTCAAGCTCGTACAAATTACTACGCCTGAGTAATTACGCGTTTTGATTTTGATTTTGATTTTCCCCGGTCCCAATTGCCCGGTTTTTGTTATATGAGGTACATCTGAGTGTGGCCCAAGTTTCAAAGTTCTAAGATGAACCGTTTTCTCAGTATAGCGTATTATTCATAAGAGTACGGAATTACCTACTTTTGATAATCTTGATTTTCTCCGGTACCCGTTACCCAATTTTGCTTTCCATATTCAAAAGTGATAAAGAATGAGAGATATCAAAATGTATTCTACGTTTGAAACATCTCAGTTGTAGCGTTTTCTTTGAATGATTCATTTCTTAAAGTTCAGATATGTTTTTTGTCATTTTTGGGCACATGGTCATCCCCAAATTTAGCCCCTTGTGTTTTGGACGGAAGATATTTATAATGGTTAATAGCATGTTTAATTTCAAGTTTGTACAAATTACCACGCCTTGGTAATTACGCATTTTGATTATCATCCAAATTTTGATTTTCTCCGGTCCCTGTTACCCGATTTTGCTTTTGAAAGCAAATGTCACTGCGTCTGAAGTACATCTAAGTGTGGTCCAAGTTTCATAGTTCTAAGATTTACCGTTTTCTCTGTAGGCTAAATTAATCTCCGCAGAGAACTCCTAGCCAGCCAGCCACCCACCCACCAGCCAGCCGAAAGGAATTTGACGATGTTGAGAGCCTTATTTAACACAGAACGAGTTGTCGGATCGGGTTGATTTTTTTTTTGGTATGTCATGGACCACATACCAGGTCATATACCGAGTTTCAAGATTGTAACTCTTTCGGGGCGGCGTGTGCAGATAGCTGAAAACCCCCCAACTCTCGTAGCTGTATATAGGGCTGGAGTTCGTGTCGCCTAAGCAGTCACATGCGCTTGACTGCCGGGCCACGACCGTCGCCCTAGATATACGGTTTTTAAGCATAAGTCCGCTTTGAGGACATTATTAGTAAATGATAGCAGTTGTAATAAAAGTATGCCCCGACTGGGGATCGAATCCAGAACCTTTGGCTTAACGCGCCATAGCTCTGCCAATTGAGCTACCGAGACATAAGACACACCTTCATTAAACTGCTATTTGTTATGACTGTTGACATCCATGATAATGTTCGAACAGAAGACTGCAATGTAGCTGTCATTACTGAAAGAACACATGGAAAAATCCAGTCACTTCTCATCTTCCATGAGTCGGGGCATACTTTTATTACAACTGCTATCATTTACTAATAATGTCCTCAAAGCGGGCTTATGCTTAAAAACCGTATATTCATACTACCCAACTCATGGGAGATGAGGAGTGACATGATTTTTCCATGTGTTCTTTCAGTAATGACAGCTACATTGCAGTCTTCTGTTCGATCATTATCATGGATGTCAACAGTCATAACAAATAGCAGTTTAATGAAGGTGTGTCTTATGTCTCGGTAGCTCAATTGGCAGAGCTATGGCGCGTTAAGCCAGAGGTTCTGGATTTGATCCCCAGTCGGGGCATACTTTTATTACAACTGCTATCATTTACTAATTATTATTATTATTATTATTATTATTGTACAAAATGTATTTCCTCCCAATAATATCATATGCATCCGTGACATGGACAATAGGAGGATAGGAAGACAGCAGATTACAAGCAGCAGAGATGAAATTTTTAAGAAGTTCTGTAGCCTTAACAAAAATAGACAAGGTACGGAGCAAAACAATAAGAAACAAACTAGGGGTGGAAAGTTTACGAAATAAAATAGGAAAAGAAAGACTTCGATGGTATGGGCACGTACGAAGAATGAAACAAGATAGAATACCAAGAAGAGAATTTGAACACACATGGGGGGGAGTAAGAAGAGTTGGATGCCCAAGAGATAGATGGAGGGACCAAATAAAATGGAACATTAAAGAAAGAGGAAAATCATGGGAAAGAATTAATGAAGAAAGACTCTGGGAGGATAGAAAGAAATGGAGAGAACTGGTAGAAATGCCTGTCATAGAAGACATCGAAGTAGATGAGGAGGTGTTGAGCCTGGCTAGCAAACACTGAGAGTCCACAGCCCGAGAAATTGGTGATACGTCACCCCCCGACCTGACTTATGTTGGAACCGGGTGTTTGATTATTATTATTATTATTATTATTATTATTATTATTATTATTATTATTATTATTATTATTATTATTATTATTGTTATTATTATTATTATTGTTTGAAATTGAGAACTAGATAAATCTGAATTAATTATAAGAAGTTCAAATAAGCAGAACGGTGTGAAATTAAACATTGAAAATAATGAACTAATCAGAATTTTTACGCTTTCTTTAAGCATCAGACTTAAGAGTCTACCGGAGTTTGGCCTGTAGGCCTAAGTTGGTGATAATGGGAGCTTGAAAGAGGCACTGGAGGTGGGATTTCGCAAATGTCACTCAGAATATTCGAAAATAGCCGTCCAATAGACGGCCGCAGTTGCAATGTACGTCTGTGTACTGCAGAAGCTCCGCGATACGGTGCGGCGCCGTGAGTCCGGTCTACGGCCCGCGAGGCGCGAAGCACTATTATTTCACATCATTCGCAGTCTCGCTCCGTGGACGAGTTACAACAGAGGGTGCTAAATCTAGGGTGATTGAGTAAATTTTATGATCAGGAAATTCCAAATTGGTTATTAATGTATGTGATGAATGAAAAAAGTGTATAAATCTTACCGACTGAAAACTGTGGAATCGAAACACGCCCGTAAGAAGTATATGTATATTCGAAACGCTGATTTAAGACCACAAGACATACTTGAGGCATGATTGGTACATATTTTAATCTACTTATTATTACAATTTATTATGCGTGCGTACGTGTAACGTGCCGTTTATTGCGCTATAGCTACGTACATAAGTATACCATAATATTAATATGGTTATGAATACATTTAATCAGGATGATATTTTAGCTAGCTGTGCAAAGCCACCTCCTCATGCAACCATGCACTGATCCATTGATGACTGGTATATAAGAATGGGAATTTGAAATGGCTTCTGAAGAAAATGCTGTTTTTTATTATTCATTTGACATTTGAATATTCAATACGATTGAAACTCGTCACATTTTCTTCTATCAAGTCCGTATCCATAAAATTACAGTATGATTGTATAGTGTACAACAATAGTACCTATCATTGAGTTTATGCTTCCGATTATTTTCTGACTGCATTGAACAGAAAGATGAAAAAAGTCAACTATTCTCCGGCTTTTGATTATGACATTTTGTTCTGTAGGTGGCGGCCTAATAAGAAACATAAATATTTAATATTCGTACAAACTATTTCCATGATATACCTATACATTCAATTCATTCAAAATGTATTTCTTCAATACCTATACCCAATAGCTGTACCCAATGGTATCCAATGTAATGCACGTATGCTACAACAACGGCAAGGCACGTATGTTAATTAATGAAGTGAAATAATAATTGTGAAAGGAGAAGGAACACCAATGTAATGTGTGTTGAAATTATGAAACGGTAACGAATTTCTTTCGAAGTATATTTTTATGTTTTCTTACTTGCGTTATTATATTATTATTTCTCGGGACATTTGAAATAACCTTTCACATTATTTTCTCTATTCAAGAATGCATAAATAAATTTTAAAGCAACACCATTTCTCGCTAAGTCAAATACGTAACGAAATATAGGTGGAACCAGATAAGCTGTCACTCGCCGAGGGATCGCAGCACTGTCGTCCACGCACTATGGCCACAGGATCGGCAAAAAGTAAATAAAATAACGGTCTCTAAAACTGCTTTCGGAGAAAAACACGACTATTTCAAAGCCAAGGCCTGCCCAATATATCCTAAAAATAAAGTATTTATGAAGTGTACGAATAAAATCAAGACATTTTGAAGCTCCTGAACATTGACATCACATCTGGCGAGGTTGGCATTATAAACAGCTGGAACTTTGGACAAACCTTTACCAACAAGGCAAAAAAAACTTTCGAAATCGTGATTACTTAAAATCATTATTTCGCTAAAATACTGACTCTGTGGGACGAACTACTTTATTCACAGCTTATAAAATATTGATTTATGTGATAACATATCACGATAACATGACCAAATACGGTAGGCCCTACCTAATGCCCATTGTGTGTAAATTGTCAACGTTGGCGTCCGTGCTCTCGCTTGACCTTGACGTGGGACAGCTTATCTGGTCCCACCTATACATCATTGATACAGAATGAACATTGCTGCCTTCATTTGTTGTGTCAATATTATTATAACTTGCCTTTTATAATCACATGTTAACAAAAATTATGATATTTTGATCAGTATAGTACCATTGTGTAAATGTTGAAGTACAACTTCAATTTGGCTTTCGATTTTGATTCCCGGGTGTGACCGTTTTGCTGTAATGAGCCAATGAGTGCATGAGAGCTCGAACCAAGTCCATTTGGATTAAAAAAAACACTGTATTATTACAATATGGAATCAACTCTCTGGCATTATTCCCTTCGGCCTTGCATTGACGTACTAGAACATCCTCGGAAGGTCGGTAGAAGTGCGTAAAGGTTGTATATAAAATTATACTTATTAAAGTGTTGAATGACTCATCGCCGGGCATTGGCAATGTGTTCTGTTATTGGATCACTCGAGGCGGCAGGCGGCAAATGCATATTACACGAAAACACGTCTCTCTGTTTGTTGTGTCCGTTTGGAACAAATTTTCCAGACCACAAATATTTCGACATGTCTCCAGCATCTCTGACATGGCATTTGTCGAACCCTGCATGGCTTACCGTTAGAGGTAGCTCATGCATAACGCGTGAGACTCTGATTTGGAAGGAAACGGTTGAATCCCGTCACCAGCAATCCTAGCTGAAAGTTTCATCCGGGAATTCTTGAGCCCTTAGGCGAATGCCGGGATGCAAGCCTATTTTAGTTTTTATTTCTAGTGCAGTGCGTACAATGTTTTCACTCATATTCAATTAACAAATTCTGAAATTAGCAAAATACATACTAAATATGTACGTCGTCTCTAATGCTTAGTTGGTTGGAATCCGCCCGGAGAGTGAAAATCCTGAGATCTATAATATACCTTGTGGAGACAATTTTTAATTTCTGTTTCATGATAACCCACCAAATGCACTTCTCAGGGCTAAACAAAATTATACGAACATGTCAATCGTGTGGATGTGTGCGTGTGTCAATACAGTGGATCTACTGAAACACGCGCCATCGAAATAATGGATGGTCCTGTAGAATCGAACACAAAATAATTCCAAAACTGAGCCCTACTCATATTTTTATATGCACATTACAACAAACTACAATCACTGCGTGAAATGGTCCCCCTATCTCGAGCGGAAAATTTATTATTTATGTTTTATTTTATAAAATCCACACAAATATTAAGTTCCATTAAAAAAAGTAAATACGGCATAATACAAAATTTTAATAGTAGACCGACATTACCGTTAGACTACGTTTTAGCATTGTTTTCCAACGAAAATAATATCGACTCTAATACATTATATTTACGAGTAGGTGTATATATATATATATATATCAAAAAGTGACTACATCGGGGTTTGAACCCGGTACCTTAGCTGTCCGGGCTATGCTCTTACCAACTGAACTATGCAGCCACCAATTTAAAACTGTCTAATTCTTGGTCTATTTTGTACATTACATGTACGGACAGCTAAGGTCCCGGGTTCAAACCCTGGTGTAGTCACTTTTTTAATTTTTTTCTGAAGTACTAACATAACAGAGTCATAGTCGCCTACTTATAAAGCCAAGGTTAAACATCGTATATCCCAACTCTAGGGTTATAGAGATGGTTTGTATTCTCTAGTTTTTTTCAGTGCTGCTCTACACACGTTATTAACAATGTACAAACAGACCAAGAATTAGACAGATTTAAATTGGTGGCTGCATAGCTCAGTTGGTAAGACAAGCCCGGACAGCTAAGGTCCCGGCCCGGGTTCAAACCCCGGTGTAGTCACTTTTTAATTTCTGTCTAAAGTACTAACGTAACAGCGTCATAGTCGCCTACTATACAGCCAAGGTTAAACATATATATAAAACCATCGACCCAAGTCAAATATTATTACACACACAACACGAAATGTCTTACATTCACCGTATTCTATAATAAACACGCATGTGACCAATTGTTTTTTCAACATTAAACCTACACACCTACACCACATACTTCTTATAGCTTATTTTTCTTTGGAGATCACACACTTTCTAAGTATAATAACTAGCACAGAGTCACGAAAAATAATTGAATGAACATAAACCAGATTTGCCTATATCTCGATGTGACAGAATTGCGTCGGTTACAAGGTCACTGCATGTTACGAAACGAAATGAACGTCTAGCTGGTGTCCGCTTGACACTAGTAATTTACGACTCGGTGGCTGTCATCGGCCTACAGTTGTGCAATGTTGCACAAAAATAATAGCAGTATGCGATTGATGCGTAATTATATTTGATAAATCTTCAAATATAAGTAGTATAATAGGCAGATAACTTATCCAGATAAAATGAGGAAATACGATTTTAATTTCCTTTATATTTTTGGAACACAGATTGATTTTTTAAATTCTTTTCGGCATAACTCGTTAATTCCTGTTTCCTTCCAGAAGAGTTAGAGTTAGAGAGAGTTAGAGAACAGTTAAAATATTTACTTTTCATAACATCGTGGGTGCAAGTGAACCAAAGGCGAATTCACATCAGAGCGCTTTGCTTTTGCTTGATGTCCAGATATTATTTATAGTTGGCGACTATGACGCTGTTATGATGGTAGTCTTATCATAGACATAAATTAAAAAAGGTGACTCCACCGGGGATTGAACCCCAAACCTCTAATGACTGGGCAGATGCTCTAACCCCTTTTTATTATTAATTTTCTTAACTTCAAATAAAAATGATCCCGTGCCGTGGTTGAAATAAAAAATATAATTTCATCTACCAAAATTTAATATTCAAGCAATAGCCAACAATAAAGCAACTTTGTTACGACTTATCTAATTTTAATTTGACAGCCGTGGTTCAATCCCCGGTGGTAACCCTGTTTTAAAACCATTATAATATATATAATGTTAATTGAAATTGCCAAATAAAGTCGAATAAAATACTGTATTTAGATTATGTTTATTATCATCCTGGAAAGTGGTTTTTCGCGTGCTTCAACCCATTTTTGTCTCCTATTAGAGATGTTTATGTTCGTACCCCAAAAATGGACTTGTTGCCATGAACCCTCCTCCCTCCCCCCCCCCCCCACTTCCACCTCAACTTCATATAAGTACATCACACGCTTTCAATGGGCGATACACTAAAAATTATCTTACTTCAATTCACGTGCAGTTAAACTTGAAAGACTCAAAGATGCATAAATGTAATAACGCGCCGTGGCTGAATGTATTAATAATTGTTTCATTCTGTTGTGTTGTGAAATAATAAACAAAATTGTCACGACTGGGGATCGAACTCAAAACATACTGGTCCCTGTACATATAATAAATTGACATTTGGGATGTTCCGGTATCGAACAATTGTCTGTAAGAGTGCAATAAACATTGACGCCAAGCATAGCATTCTATATAGCACAGATCTATGCATAATGATTCAAATGGTGTCCTGCAGTAGTTCACGAGCAAAGTCATGCAGCCAATCAGAACAAGTTATTAACAAAATTATATGACCTGTCACTCAAAGTGGTGAAAAAGCTTCGTATCGCTAGGTTGCGCCACTTGCTGGAGTCAAAAAAGCCTAAAACAGCGCCGAAACATGCTTTCGTACTTCCATTTTACAGCGGACACCCCTTGTCCGAAAATTCTCAGATTTTTAGAAATGCTAGTTAAAGGTGTCTATTTACACGTGTGTTGTGTACTTTTTCCAAAAAGTGCTTGGTAACGCCTAAAAAAATTCGCGAAAAAAGGGTAAATGTTAAAATATTCCCCAAAAGTTAACAAATTTTATTTAAAAAACAAAGACAATCTTGGAAAAAGTACACAACACACGTTCATTGGACGTCATTACTGAGTAGAATAAAAAAAAAATTATAAAGATATCTCAATTGTGTCGTTAGCTACAATGGAAGTACGAAACCACTGCAACACACCGAAATAATACAGTGTCCAGTAGAGCCTTAAGAGGGTATGCTGAGGCTAGAACGGAGGCAAGTTTAAGCGCTTAGCTTTCTGGATTTTTTGGGTTAACGGTTTATAACACCAATATCAAATTTCACACTAACGTTTATAAAGAATAAATCTATGTTATCCATTATGCGTATTCCTAAATTAATTCATTGATTTTGAATTAAAATTTAGTGAAATCACCAAAATTTACTAAATTTTGGTCAACTTCGGGAATTTGTTCCAAGTGTACAGAATTTTTTAACTCAAATTTGCATAATGGATATCAACGTTTAAATCAATGTGAACGCACAGGTTAATTTGGTTTTATCATAAGGTACCGGTAAACGGTTTGGTGGGAATTTCCAGAATTGTAATCCACGTTTTGGATTTCCCATTTTTTCACGTTTTGGACTTATGTCTCGCAATGGATCTTTAACGCTTATTTTGTGCAACCAATTTCGGATATCAATATAAAAGTACTTTAATAACATCCATTCAAAATTTGGTAATGATATTACTAACCGTTCAGCAGAAATCATCAACACCTGTTTGCGTGCATTTGAGTTGGGCCAAGCTCAGCGTATCCTCTTAAGAACATTGCATCCTATGTAAATGAATTACTGTAGGCCTAATTGTTTTAATTTTAATTTTTTTTTAAATTTTACTAACCCCCAAGACGAATTTAATAACCTGTACCCGACCACTAAATGTTGTAGGCCTAACGTTTATCCTTCCCTACTTCACAACAAGTAAAATAAACGTAAATAGGCCAACACTAAACAAAAATGCATTATCAAGTAGGCCTACTACTAGGTAGGCCTACACAGAAATTAGGCTCTGTAGGCCTAATTACGTTACTGCTATTACGTTTAAATTAATTAGAAAAAAATAACTTGGATGAACTATTACATTTAAATTAATAATTGCAAATTCTATTTTGCCAAGCTTTTCAAGGATGCTGCTACGGGACACTGTACGTTTATGAATTAAGAATGCGCAAATGTGGAAGGGTATAGACGAGCTTGGCCCCTTTTTAGATCTCATTTCTTTTGAGTGTGTAAGGTTTGGCTGTATTTTTACAAGTTTTTGTTATGTTAGTAAGTTATCTAGAGATAGTTTGTTCACCTGAATTACAAATTTTAATTCTTTTGATATTATTTAAAACTTGATGACATAATTTCAAAATGAAAATATTAGAAATTTCATACACAAGTTTTTGAATAATCGCTATAAAGTGACACTTGAAAATGCTATGTACACATCACACACACATCCTGCTCAAGTGAGACAACCGGAGCATTACTAACAGTTGATTTCCTTCCTAGAGGTGGCCGTGGGATGATGCGTGGTGGGCCGCCCGGCCGGGGTCGGGGTGGGCCGCCCCGTGGTGGGCCAATGGGACGTGGTGGCGACAGGGGACGTGGGGGTGCAGATAGGGGAGGTGGCAGTTTTGGCATTCCTACCAGGTAAGTGCCGTGGGTAGACATACTGTATACGTCCTACCTGGCCTTTTCCAGGGCTAGTCCGTCGGGTTCCCACTTGCCTATTTATTTAGGCCACACCTAAATCACATAAATGCAGTTAGGCACACCACACCACTCACTACTAGCTTGGCCTATTAGTGTTGTGTTGCCTACATTTTCTTTGCCATAGGCAGCTCAAATTAACTTGTTGGTTGCGTGTTTTCACGGTCTATAGGTTTTTATCTATAGGGAACCTAAGTAGGTGTTGTCCGGTTCTCTCCTGTCAGCGTGGTATAGGCGATTAACCCGTGCTAAATGTTTCGTAAGCGATAGTTTGTGAACCCGACCACGGACCGGAATTATATTCATACTGTAAGAAACTATAATCTTTCCTCTTTGCGTGGGTCTACAGAACTCAGCCCTATCACAATTAAGGCCTATTAAGGCTATTCGACCACGTTCTTCTATTTTCCAAAAGATGCTACCAAGACAAAATATATTGAATGACTTTGAAACCTGTCTTTTCAAAAAATTTTGATCCGGTACTCGGCCAATATTGCCACCTTAAAATAATTTCAGACTTCAATTCGCCAAGGCACACCATTCAACGTAGTAGGGTGTTGGTTGGGTTTTGTGACATTAATTTTCAACTGGTTTCCTAGATGCTGACTGAGAGAAAAAAGATTTTTTTATTAATTGTCTTTGCTGCGAATTTTTTTGTTTGGCGGTACAAATCGGTACAAAATACTGTAATAATTTTTTTTTACAAACAATTACATTTCGATAGGTCCTTTATCGATATAATATCAAAATTTTTCGTGTGATATCGATAATTGATTGATGTCATAGCCCAGCCCTAATTCTAACCAATATTAAAGAAGTGTAAGCATGCTATTTTATAATATATATTACGGTTGCGGCCCAATTGCTTTGTGAGAGAAGTCACAAGGGTTTTCAAACGTGTCAGTGACTTCGAGTGAGTGAGTGAGTACACTCACAAAACACGCGAAATCGAGAGTCGAGAATAGCAATCCGCCGCCAGTGAGTGAACTCACATCACACACCCAAAGGCCAGTGAGAAAACTCGAGAATAGGGGTCCTGATCATCGTTAAGAGCTATTTAAAAAAAAATTTAAAGGTCTTGGTTGGAATTCTTTTTGGATGAGCGAAGCGAAGATTCCATTTCACTACACTGGAGAAAAAAATCCGGAATGTTTTTTTTTTCTTGTATTTTTGTCTGTTTGTTAGCACGATTCCGGCTAAACCAATACTCCGATTGCGATGAAATTTTATGGAGGTCTTCGAAATCTCTGAACTTAGAACTGCCACTTTTTAGAGCACAATCGAAAAATTATTTCTCATGAAAATCGCAATTTTACGATTTTTTTCGATTTTTTAAAAATTTCTTCGACTTACAACACCTACATGCTTTGTCCGATTGTAATGATTTTTTCACAGAACCTTAATTTCATGAATTGATATATTCATGTGAAATTTGAGCGTTATAAAAACTATTTTCTACAAAAATCACAATTTTACGACTTTTTTCAATTTTTAAAATTTCTCCAGCTTATAACACCTACATGCTTTATCCGATTGTAATGATTTTTTTACAGAACCTTAATTTTATGAATTAATATATTCGTGTAAAATTTGTGTGCAATCGAATAATTATTTCTTATGAAAATTTCAATATTAAGATATTTTCTTTTTTTAAAATTACGATTAATTAAAAAAAATTAAAATTTAAGTTTATTTTTTATTTAATTTTATTTAATTTTAAAAATATCTTCAACTTAGTAATGATTTTTTCACAGAACAACAGAAAATCCGCATAACACATGGCAGCTCATGCACCAATTACGCTCATCCAACAACGCGGCGGGACTTAAGCGTTTTCCTAGTAAACCAATATTCCATGTACCTAATGATATATAACATGTATGAGTAATGTATAAGGAAAAGAAGTTTTCAAACTTGGATCTCCCCATTTAAAAAATAAAAAATATAAAACAAAAAATTGTTTTTATGTTTTCCAAGTGCCCCAAAAGTTTTATTGTGGGATGGCAATGGGATTAGAAGCTTTGATGGGGTCACAGTACTAATGTGTGTCAATCATGTTATTTACTTATTTTTACCTGCATAAATGTTCTAATTTTCATTACAGTAAGAACTCTCTTATAATCCTGTCAAATAAGATCGTATATTGACGTTTGGAGGAAAAAATTGCGATGTCGCTGAATTTTTGCAGAGACCTTCCTTAACCCATCGGCTTTCTCGCCGGTCGAATCGACGGGCTGTGTAAAATGCGCGCCGATTTACCTGGCCATCGGATCGACGGGCTGGAACAGCAAGGGAACAGCGCGCTACATTATCGGTCGTTGTATGAGAATGGTTCGTCCAATCACCAAGAGATCGCGCTCAATGTACTCTACGCACTTCGCTGCATCCAACGATGTGTTTGGCTCGTCACTCGGTCAAGTTTTAGCCTGTCTATGCTTGAAGGAAAGATTATGTTTGCATTCGTAGGTGGTATGGCGGCGCGCGCGCTATGGCGGCTACAGCTTATTACAATATTTTGAAGGATATGGCAAAGATGAGGGGTGTGATATTTTGACACCAAGAAAAATTTGAAGGAAAGTTCATACACCTAGACATTTATTTAGGCTACATTTTAGTTTTTATTTCAAGTAAATCGGGTTATTTTTGTTGGAGCAGTGAATTTTTTGCTGAGGTGCGCTCCGCAACCACATTTCGTAAAAAATAAATGGATTTGAGGGGCCAGGCGCAGCGATTTTTAATGGTAAGCCGATGGGTTAAAGGATACTTATCAACATACTAAAACTCCCCTACAATCGGACTGGAGCTTCGGCCGCCATATTGGAAAATGGCGGCCAAAAGGTGTTTGTTATTGAATATCTCCAAATTGGTTTCAGATAGACAAAATATCTCAATGGTAAAAATATTCCCCATTTAATTCCCTACAAAACAGGTGTCTTCTATAGTTATGGTAGGGGCAAAGGTTACGTCACAAGTTTATATGTTACTCATTGGAATACCAGTTTATTTCCAAATTTTCACGCCCAGCATCAAACAATGCCCGATAAATCCGTAAGAAATTGATTTAAAAACAAAAGGACTTTTGTACGGGGTTCATAAAAGCTTCCATTAGTATTTTAAAAATCAGGTCTGCAAAATCGAATTTTGCATTTACCCAGAATTTGAGTTTTTCCATTGTTGGCATTTCCTCAAAAATGCCCTTTTTGACTGTCCATTATTAAGCACTAAATAGCATTGGAGGAAAAATTCTTCCTACGCACATTGAAATGACTCAAATAATGATCCGATTTCAACCAAAGTTTAAATCCAATATGGCTGCTAATTCCTAATATCCACAACATCAAAGTGAATTATGTAACAAAAAGAGTGTAAAAACAGCACGAAAACAGTAGGCCTAATCATATTGTGAATATTACAAATTAGCAGCCATATTGGATTTAAACTTTGGTTGTAATCGGATCATTATTTAAGTCATTTCAATGTGCGTAGAAAGAATTTTTCCTCCAATGCTATTTAGTGCTTAATAATGGACAGTAAAATATGGCATTTTTTAGGAAATGCCAACAATGAAAAAAACCCAAAATCCGGGTAAATGCAAAATCCAATTTCGCAGAACTGATCTTTTAAAGTACTAATGGAAGCTTTCATGAAACCCGTACAAAAGTCCTTTTGTATTTAAATCGATTTCTTACGGATTTACCGGGCATTGTTTGATGCTGGGCGTGAAAATTTTTAAATAAGCTGGTACTCCAATTAGCAACATATAAACCACGATTTTGAGACTTAACCTTTGCCCTTACCAAAACTATAGAAGACACCTGTTTTGTAGGGAATTAAATGGGGAATATTTTTGCCATTGAGATATTTTGTCTATCTCAAACAAATTTGGAGATATTCGATAACAAACACTTTTTTGCCGCCATTTTCCAATATGGCGGCCGAAGCTCCAGTCCGATTGTAGGGGAGTTTTAGTATGTTGATAAGTATCCTTTGAGGAAGGTCTCTGCAAAAATTCAGCGACATCGCAATTTTTTCCTCCAACAATTCTAATTTAACAGGATTATTATCCGAGTTGGATGAGACCGGGGGCACCTCGGATTTGCAAAAAACTCGGATGACGCGTTTTTTTGTTTTTTTGCTCTCGTAGCATAGCCTGATATGTTAAAGTGATGTGACACATGCAATGGATAAAGGAACATAATATAAAATACACACAAAACACTTCATGCAGGGTATGTATACCAAATGATTTAATAGCTTGTAAATCAAGCTCACAAACACACGTACACAATTAGGCCTACATGTCGTAATAAAAACGCATGTCTAGGCCTAAATTCGACTCAGTAGGCCTAGGTCTAGAATGCAAACATAGGCCTAGGCCTAGGGTAGCTCTCTTTCTCATGTGGGAAAACCTCTCACTACTATCGCCCGCTCTCGTCGCAAGATAAGTCTGGGAAAGAAATAAGATAAGCCCATGAATAACAATTATTTAATGCGTCGTGATTACGAATTTCGTGAATCGGTTGAAACATGATCGCATCGCAATTCTTCTTCCACCCACAACGACCATCTTTGATTTGATCAGCTGTGACTGTGAGATGGTTGGATCGTATGCGCAGGCGGCGATGCGCGCGACGCCCACTGACCACTGACGCACACTGCTCGAAAGTCGTACACTGACCACTGACCTCTATATGATCAGTGACACTGACGCACACTGCTCAAAAATTGAGATATATCGCCGATCTATCTTCTCTTGCACTCACTCGTAAGCATGACTCCCGCTAGGCCTACAAATGTATGCGAGTACATTTAAAAAAGCGCAGCGCGGCGTCTGAATTTATTTTTATGTTTTATTTACGTATTTAAAACTTTTAAATTTTTTTAAATTTTTTTAAATTTTTTTATGGAGCTCGGTTAACACGGTACATCGGATAATCGGAGATCGGATAATGGAGTTCTTACTGTATTTTGATTTTCCCCCCATTTCCGCCAGGCTACCAGCCAATAGTAGGATAGACGTTACACATTAGTACTGTGACCCCATCAAAGCTTCTAATCCCATTGTCATCCCACAATGAAACTTTTTGGGTACCTATTTAGAAAACATAAAAACAATTTTATGTTTTCAATAATAATAATAAAAAAAAAAACGGGGGAAATCCAAATTTGAAAACTTCTTTTCCTTATACCTCACTCATACATGTTATATTATTACATGTAATATTGGTTTTGAAGAATTTCAACCACGACCTTTAATAATAATAATAATAATAATAATAAAAAAAAGCTCTTTATGATGAACGGTAGGTACCTACCAAAGATACAAATTTTAAGAAAGTGAGCGACATGTTCTTTTTTAAGTTTTTGAGTTGCCTGTAAATAAAAAACTGTAACAATATTTCGAAAAAATCCAAAATATATTTTTGTTTATGTTTTTGAGGAGAATCTAAAATTTTGGTAAAAATCGGTGGTGGTAAGGGAAATGACTGTTGATTTGACATAGAATGATGTTCATGTTCTAAAACAAAACCATTTTTTTGTATAAAATAAATGTGATATTTGGATTCAGGACGTTTTATTCTCTTTATAGGCTAGGTAACTTAAATCTAAAATTCATGCATGAAACGTTAAGCAATATCCAATCAATCAATAAAATTCATGCAAATAGCCTATTGAGGTTTTTGTTTTGATTAAGCTCATCCACCTAAAATAATAAATAACTAAAATATCAACAATCAAGCTTGTCTTCAAATTTAACAAAAAGATTAATTTTTTATAACATATTATGAGCAACTGGTAAGACAGGTGTAATGTATCAATTGTTGATAATCATGGTGGTAAGTGAAATGTGAATTGGAAAAGCAAAATAAGCATGCCCGTCGTCCCGATTTTGTAGAACTGACACCTGGCAACCCTCTGTGTGGTTTATTTATTTTTTCACGGACGACTTCTTAACAAAATAGACGATTTTCAAAATCACCAGCGCGCAAAGCATTATGGGAGAAAGGTTATTTACATGCTAAATGCCATATGCTCGGGTGTGTGGAGAACTGCGTTTCCAACAGTGGCAGTGCAGTCCGTCACAATCCCAATCATATGACATTTAGCATGTAAATGCCCTTTTTCCCATAAATGCTTTGCAACGGAGTGCACATGCGCAGTTAATTCTGAAAATGGTCTATTGAAAAGGGTTTTCTATCAAAATAAATGTTAAAAAATGAATTACCTGCAATTGTTCTGTGCTACTGCTGTGCATATAAAATAGGAAATCGGCTGGTTTTTGGAATCAACAAATTGGATGAGCGTAGCGAGTGAAGCGAAGACTTCAATTTCACTGACCCCTCAAACAATTTAGCTCCAATGTTTTTTTTTTTTTGTTTGTATTTTTGTCTGTTTGTTTGCTCTCTACCGGGCAAACGGCATATGCGATCTTGATGAAATTTTGACAGGACCTTCGAAATCTCTGAACTTAGAGCTGTATTGTTTTTGGGTACAATCGAAGAAATATTTCTCATGAATATCGTACTTTTACGATTTTTTTCGATTTTTTGTGCGATATTTTCGTGCCATTTGGGCTAATTCTGACCAAACATGTGGGACTACAACGTTCATATTATACATGGACATTAAGGTTATGGTGATGTAGTACATTTTGAAAGAAAAAGTTGAAAAAGTTAGCCAGAATCTATAGAAATAAAGCTTTTAATATAAGTTTTTGATTTTTTGTGCGTTATTTTTGTGCCATTTGGGTCAATTCTGACCAAACGGGTGGGGCTACAACGTTCATATTATAGGTACATGGACATTAAGGTTATGGTGATGTAGTACCTTTTGAAAGAAAAAGTTGAAAAAGTTAGCCAGAATCCATAGAAATAAAGCTTTTAATATAAGTTTTTACGGTAAATAATACCAATTGACAAGAAACAATAGAAACTTGACAACAATCACCTACAATGCGTAGGCAACAAAACAAAGCACTTGCAAAAGTAAAGATATCCCACGCAAACTAAAAACTTTAAAACGCTCATCCATCAACGCGGCGGGACTTAAGCGTTTTCCTAGTATAAAACAATTTTGTGACATCACCGTTGCCCCTACCAAAAATATGGTTGTTACTACACGGGCAGTTATTGATTGGCAGTGTTCTTTCTACATTGACTTGCCTTGCGAGACTAGCCATCTGATTTTGTACCTATTATTCATTAGCCTATATTTTGTGTGCATTATTTTAACTCCCAAGCAGACTGTTGGCTGATTTCAGTCAGGTTTAGGGTGTCCAGATTTTCAAACCAAAAAGCGGGACAAACGTCTGGCGGCTGTAGCTGGGGTCTGGGGCGAAGCCCCAGCCGCCGGAGGCCTTTTCGCCAAAGGCGAAAAAAAATTTTCACCATACTACAATTATTTTGTCATGTTTTAACTGAAAAATGGCAACTCGGGGGATTACCTTAATGGATAATAACTATAGAAAATGTTGCTTTGCAGATCGTACAAAACACTTTGTCATTATCAGTCTCGTGTCTAACAAGATAAGGAAAGTCCTTCTTAACATCGTCATTGAAAACTCACGTTTAGGCGGCGGCATTTTACACACTCACGCGTACGAGACGAAAAAAACCCCCCTCTACACTCCGCCTGCTGATGACGCATTCATTCGTGCAAAGTCAAGGCCAGCAGAAAAGTGTATACAGAATACGCCTAGTCCGTAAATTTATAGCAGACGAGCCACGAGCTACACGTGAAATCGGTATATTTACAAAAACGGGACAAAACAGCGTCCCGTGAACAGTTGTCGGGACACCGGGACAGGTCCCTAAAAAACGGGACTGTCCCGTTTTTAACGGGACGAATGGACACCCTAGTCAGGTTAGCACTCTACAATGCAATATCGGCTTCAAAATTTAACCCTTATTCATGATTTGGATTGATTCATGATTGAAATTCGCCTGAAAACGTGTTTAAGCCCCAGACCCATAGCCTACATCTTTGCAAGGTCAAAAGGGCGAGGGATTTGAATTTGAAATGAGCTGAACTCGCACACCACTAATTAAAATCTGTTTGTATTCAGAATCTACCGTGGTGACGGTCCACCGTCAGGCAATGGCGAATTCCCGGCGCGGGGTGGTTTCCGAGGTAGAAGAGAAATGATGCGGGGTAGGGGGGACTTTTCCCCCCGTGGTGGCGACAGAGGGGGCGGCTTTCCCAGAGGTGCAGGTGAGTGGAAACAAAATACTATCTAGGTGCCCGCTAGGGCGCCGCAGCCAAGCCGCGGTGCGCTACACACTCAAGCACCTTATACAGCAAGCAGAGTTGGGGAGATTTCGAGGTGTCGCCCAGCCATGATGAAACGTGATGTGAACTTAAAAACTATCAAAATCAAGGGGATTTAAGTAGATACCTTACAACTAGAGCTGTGAAATTATAGCATTAATTTTTTGGCTTTGTAGCATTAATTTTTCCAAAAATAGCATTTATAGCATTAACTCCCCAGGAAGTCGGAAAGCGGGAATTCGAGTCGAAACCGAGTATCAAACTACTCGCGAATATCGAGTCGAGTAGTAAACTAAACTCTTCAAATCTCAAATTAAGTTGTTTTTGTATTTATGTAGGCCCCCCTAAGTATGTGTGCAATCTGATTACCTACCAAATTAATATTACGTGCAGCTTCAAAATGCATTAGCTTTTTAGCATATCCTTTGCAGGGGGCCAAAATAATTCACCTTTACTATTTTACAAGGTACAAACAAGGTAGTAAATTCAAATTCAAAACTGTCAACACCAACACAAGTGCAATAAATTAAATGAATGAAGTGATATTAAGTACTTGAAGACACCCACATATTAAAGCAATTAGAGTCCCCCCCCCCCCCCCCCCCTCCTCCAGCATATTACATAGTAAGGAGCAAGCTACAGTCCAGGGTTGCCGTTTTTACGGATTTTGTGGTCGCAAAACGGATCGCCGGATTTTTATTCCTATGTAGGCATACGGATTTTTTTTTAAATAAAAAAATAAAGTTCTTTGTTTTACGCCGTTTTTAACTATAGGTCTGGTCAAAAAATGTATATTTCTATGCGATATCCATAAGTGGGAATTTTGATGTATAAATATCAAAATTTACACCAAAAATGCAAAATTTCGGAATTTTGGTGGAGGTGCCGGGTAGGTAGTCTAAATTAAATTAACCTGGCTGGTGCATATGGTGGAGGTGCCAGGTCATAAAACGCAGTTATGAGATTGTAAAAATCGTTAAAAATGCATTTATGGTGATACCTTATCAACCCTATTTGGCCTCCAAATCATTAAAAATACTCTTCAACCCTTCGTCACTCGCGCGGAATTTCTTAACACCATCCCTCGCGTGGGGTTTCTTAACCCATTGGGGCAGACTTACGGAATGGTTCCCGAAATGCGAGTCTGGCCCAAAAATTTACTTACGGAACGGTTCCGTCTCCATTCCGTTCATAATTTATTTTCGCGCCAAACCGACGTAGTTCAGTCAATCTAAAACAGATACATAGCAGCACTATATGGAGGCTGACTCTTTTACCGACGTGGTTGAGTTTTTTCCCCGATAAATTCTCGAACACGGCCATTTCACAGACGACTACAAATAATATGAAGGTCTACAAATTTTCAAGGCGGTGCGCCGTAACAGAAATAGGCTTCTCAGCTGTTGTTTACTTTGTAAAACTGACGTAAAGCTCCTGAATGTTACGAGATGGTGAATCTAAAGGAGATTCTGCTGAATTTCCAATGAGCGTGATATATTGCGAGATTCAGTAAGTGTTGTAGATTAGCTTGCAAATGATGCAAGCGATAATAATGATGTGGATGAAGACTTAAGAGTACTTCTAACCAAGATAAAATAAGACGATGACACAAGTAGGGTTATGCCTAGGGCTGGCGGGAATATAAACTAGAAAAGCAAGTGATATGAACTAAAAACAATAGGCCTAGGCCTTCAATTAAGTGCATTCACGCGATTTCGGCCCGTAGGCAGGGTGCGGCGGGGTGCCATCCCCCGTAATACGGATTTAACTGGATCCGTACGGGCAAAATAAACAAAATCAACTGGTGGCTCAATGGGTTAAACCCCAAACTATTTTGGGCTGACATAATAAGTGCAGTAGGATGTTTTGGGTATTTCTTTCTGTGCTCATATGATTTGTGGAACTACTATGTAGGTGGTTGTTACTGGGAGGACAGTGAAATAAAATGCCAATGAACCTTTTTGTATGAAATTTTTTTTATTGTATTTTTCAGATTTAAAAAATGGACATTTTCAAAATATTCAAAAAAGGTGTCAAAATAATGCAATTTTAAGTTTTGTTTCACTTTTTAGTAATAAACATGAATCAGTTAGTAAATTGCAAGAAGAATTTTTCCAAAATTCCAAAATTTCAAAATTTCAGCCAAAATAGCATTGAGTTTCCCTATGCTGTTACTGTAACGTGATCACTCGCGCGGGGTTTTAGCAACCCCAGCCAAGTTCAGACCGGCAATATAACGACACTTAAATCCCTAATGATTAGAGGGTTACAAATTTTGCTAACAGTTAGAGTGACTTGAAGGTACTGAGAATCTAGAGTCGGTAAAACAGTCCGATGCAGAGAAACAGAGTCGAATGTAGACCCTGGGGTTTGTAGAACCCCACGCGAGTGACGGAGGGTTAAAAAATTATATTTTCAATTTTTTTTACAACAATAACATTATGATACATCGATATCATATGGAAATTGGTACATTTAGGCATTAAAAGGATTTTTAAGGATTTGGGTGCTCATTTAAGGATTTCTAAGGATTTTTGATGTGCTCAAACAGGATTTTTATTTTTTCTTAGTGGCAACCCTCAGCTACACAACTATATTTATCTCCAGATGATGTTAATTCTTGCATTTATGTCACTGGTGTCCAACGCATAATCTACTGTCGAGTGTCTACATGTAATTTTCATTATCGGAATGGAGCCCCAAGTGTCAAGAGTATAAACACTGGAAACGTCCAGCTGAGACCTTGCTTGCTTGCCTTCCCGTTCTAAACTGATAGCTGGCATGCAGAGCTCTTGCGCAACCGGCCAGCTGCTGTGGAACTGGAGTAAGGAGTCATGTGACGTGGTGACCTTGAGACATTGCAGTGACTGCAGTCTATGCTCCGGTTTTATCTTATCTACATGATTACACACTGCTACTCGAGCCATGTCATTATAATTAGAGATGTAAAATTTCCGGAAAGATAAATCTCGGGAAATTTTCCGGAATTTTTACGGAAATATTTCCAGAAATATTTCCGTGCCTAAAATACATGCAAATTGCAAATATAATGTGGTGGAGTGTAAGGATACGGTTACCTGAGTCTGTATGCAGGATGATAATATTGAATCCTACATAGAGATGATACAGGCTTATCCATTAGACCTAATTAAGCGAGCGAAGCGAGCGTTTCCATTTGACTCTGCCGGAAAAAATAGTCACTGGTTTTGTTTTTGTTTTGTTTTTGTTTTTTTGTTTGTTTGTATGTCTCGCGATAACGTTCGAACGGAGGCTCGGATCGAGTTGAAATTTTCACCATCCGCAAGCTTTGTTCTCGATTGAATGCCATTAGTTTTGTGGCAAAATCGTTCAAAAAGTTAAAAAGTTACATTAAAGTTAATCGAAAGTTTTTTTTTCAAACTCAACGGCGACAAAATCTGAGATAGCCAAATCATTTAGAATGTCCGTCTGGTCACGAATATGTTAATTTTATTTTGATCCGATAAGTAGTGTAGATGGAAATTACATTATAACAAAAGTAACGTTGCCATGGCAACGAAAAGACGCGCGAAGTTTCTAATGCACTGCCACCTAGAAGTAATCAAAATACTTTCGAGGAAGCAGTCTATTAATTGTCAACAAAGAGTTTAAAAAGTTTTCCCAACGAGTCAAGGTCCTCTAGATGGCGGTGGATTTTAAAGTAAAGATTTAAACACGGGTTTACCCAAATACCTTGGCAATAATAAATAATACTGGAAACGCGAACGTCGTAAATTTAAAAATTTAAAAAAATGTTCAATGTGGGTCTAGCTATAGCACGTGCTCGCTTATCAACGCGTCCAACTGAGCGTTTCCTAGTTAGTAATTACTATATACAAAATTAGTAAATTGTATTAATTTGTCCTGAAATTTAATAGGAGATGTGGTAGAGCTGGAAATGTTTCTTAATACACAAACAAAATATATAGAGTACGATTTTATTGTAACATAGGACCCTAGTTTAGGTTTGTTGCCACGAATTTTGAGACATCGGCCTACTAGACTGGGACCACCGAGATTCAGATCTTAATGAATGGTTGGAAACCACTGTACTTCCCTGCGTAATTGAATCAGAACAACTGGCCTCTTCGTCTAACATTACAACAGACTCTTGCTCTTCATCTAAGTCAATGTGACTGACACTAACATCATCTTCATCTTCATCGGAAGAAGTGATAAGAAGTCTGCTCCTAGTCCCGTTTCCAGTATTATTACCAGGTCTACTAGGTGTGGTAGGTGTAGACCCACTGCCACTGGTAGCGTGTTGTGTGAGATTAAACTTTTTCTTAACATCTGAAGGACGTTTAAAACACCCCTCCAAGTGCTTTCGCATCCTTGTAACATTCATGATATACAGTTTTGCACAGAACTTGCACCCATAGGAATCATTTTTAGTGTTAACTTGTTGTTGTTTTATAAAGTAACTTCTTATTAGTTTATTTTGATGTTTCCCCATACTGCAAACTTACAAACTAGGCCCCTAGACCTACACTAAAACAATTAATACAATGTGAACTTGTCACTACTTGTCACATTCACATGTAGATCAACCCTTCTTCTTGTTTTTTGTGGCCTTGGTTGCTTGGACCATGTGGCCAGTTAATATCTAGGTATTTTATTGCATTAAGAATAACTTAAGAATAACTTTATTCAACTTGATGTGCACATGGCATAACTCATTCATTCATAAGTAATAAAAATAAGAACAAAAGGGAAATGGAAAAAGCTGGGTGTCATGAGCTTGGAAACTATATATTAGCATTATTTCCAAGTGCACTGCCCACCTCATTCCTTCACATCTTTGCTACATTTTGTGCGGGAAATTTAAAATATATTTCCGGAAATTTTCCGGAAAGATAAACTCGGAAAATTTCCCGTGGAAATATTTCCCATTTACATCCCTAATTATAATACAGTCGGGAGATAAAAATATATTAGCCACACCGGGCAAACTATTTCAATTGTTGTTTTCGGTAATAAAATGTTTGGAATTGATTTGTGATATCATTTGAACAATACAACTTTCAGATTAAATTTCAAAACTATATTATTTTGCACACGTAGCTTGGAGATGGGCACCATATTCCTCACAGAAGTTACAATACTTATGAAATTCGAGCTCTACGGTTGGTCTAGTAGCAGAGTTTTGTTGGTGGCGGGGGGGGGGGGGGGGGGGGGGTGTCAAAGATCGCGATCTTCCCACGGCTCTCTAGCACTAATGCTTGGGAGGAATTGTGCATGTATCAACATTTACTGTGGTCGGACGAACGCGTTGAGCTGTCTTTAATCATACTGATGATTTTGTACAACTTTCTCGTCGACCTGCTTGTAAAATTACAGCAGATACTTAGCAATGGAGGCTTCCAAGATTTACTTTCTTCCGAATTAGTTGGCGTGCATCTTTTTTTACGACTTGTGTCACGAGATTCCCATCACTTTGTGCTTGCATTTGCCGAAATGCACGCCGCGAACTTCGTAAACCACGCGCACGCGCGCGATGGGGGTAGATGCACTGAAGAACCCAAGCCTCGGGTACAGGTGCACCGACCTCGAGTGCATGTGTACCGAGGTTGCAACAACAAGCTCTTCGCATTCCACACATTTTTGTCCGTGTCCCGTCCGGCCAGCCAAGCGATGATGACTGTAGAGAGGCGATGTAGGAAATTGGCAAATGATGGCGCGGCCTTCTCATAAGTAGCGCGTATTTTGCGAATAATATCATTTATCGTGCCTATATCGCGCATATTAGCATTTATCGCTTTAAAATGTCAATATAGCATTAATTTGCAAAAATTAAAATTGCATTTTTGGCTTCCAAACATCATGAAACGTAAAGAAATGAAAAAAAGTTAAAATAACAATTTTTATTTTTATTGCGCCTATCGCAATAACGATATTTTCATGCCTCTACTTACAACACATGCCAAATTTGGTTGGGGTACAAGCATTCCATCTTGGTGAAAAAATGGCTTAAAACATGCTCAAAATCACTTTATAGATGTTAGTTACTACTGCTACTACGGTCTAATGCGTCAGTTTCAATCGGCCAGCGATTCCGACCAAACGGGTGGGGCTGCAACGGTCATATTTTACATGGACATTAAGGTAATAGTGATATAGGGTCTTTTGAAAGAAAAAGTTGAAAAAGTTTGCTGGAAGGCTTCACAATTAAGGTTTTAATATAAGCCTTATACAGGCATACAATCAACAAGTAACTATACTATAGTTACTTGACAATGATTGCCTACATTGTTTACAAAAATCCAGTCTTTGGACCACTACATTTTACATTCTATTGTCAATTGGTAGTACCATAGCACCATAGCAATGGAACTTGCAAAAGTAATGAGATCCCACACATAACAAAAACTTGTAAAAATGCAGCCAAACCTTACACACTCAAAAGAAATGAGATCTAAAAAGGGGCCAAGCTCATCTACCCTTCCACATTTGTGCATTCTTAATTCATAAACGACAAACGTACAGTGTCCCGTAACAGCATCCTTGAAAAGCTTGGTGAAATAGAATTTGCATGATATTACGTTTTAATTAATTAGAAAAAAAGAACTTGGATGAACTATTATGTTTACAGTGAAACCTCAATGCATCTCTTTTGAAGGGAGACAAGAAAAAAAACGACAAATGCGGGAAAACACAAAAAGACTCAAAAAACGAGGAAAAACATTTTTTACTATCTGAAAAAATAAATATTTATGACGTGTTGAAAGCTGCCAACATGAACCAGTCGAGGCATATCTTCGTACTTTGTGGCCCGACGTGTTGAAAGCTGCCGGCATGAACCAGTGGAGGCACATCTTCTAACTTTGTGGCCCGACGTGTTGAAAGCTGCCGACATGAACCAGTCGAGGCACATCTTCGAACTTTGTGGCCCGACGTGTTGAAAGCTGCCGGCATGAACCAGTCGAGGCTCATCTTCGTACTTCTTGGATAGGCCTTACTCGTTTTATTATTTAATACAAATTCATTCCTTTAGGCCTTTCAATAAATAAACATTGGTAGGGAATCTACTTTTTTGTTTGTGCATTTACAACAGCCATGCCATGGTTCACTTTCTCACGTATTAGCGAGCGCACGGGTATTGTTACTTTCATTCTGTTACTTTCCAAATTAATCCTAAATTACAAAAAATGCAATAATAATTAATTTCAACGGAGTACGGACCACACACACACAACAGACTTCTGTGGAGTGCGAGACAAGACTAACAAGTGACGAGACGAGAGACGTGGTTACGTACAGCAGAGGCGCATTGGAGATGGTATCGAGGTCAAATACTCGGCCTCTCATTGGCTCATCAAGACAGCGGGCGGGCCGGCTGCCGCCAGTCCGGTAGCCTGGAGTTCGTGTTACACGAGTCAAAACCAATGTTAGTGTTGCACTTGCGCGGGGGATTCAAAAGCTGTTCGTGTTGCGGGTTAACTGCAATCGTGTTACAGAAATAATTAACATGTAAAGTCCTATACCTGGAGCCGGGACTTGAGATATGTTTCTCGATTTGGTTAGTCGGGAAACACTCCCGTAGGTGTAATTGAATGCGTGAATGTCTGGAATGCGGGAGATCCGTGGTTCGATTCCTGGTTGGGGTGGACTTTTTAAATTTATTTTGAAATATGTTCATGCTAAATGGCATTTCCTGTTATCCGAGTGCCTGTTAACGAGGGTCTACTGTACATACACTTAAATACAATTGTCAATTCGACAGTCACCTTGGTATAACGAATGTTTGCCTGTATGCTTTGTCATTACATAAAATAAATAGGTTGAAATTCACTAAAATGGGCTACTTCACGTTCATTTTATTAGTTTTTATATCGCAGATAGTTGCTGTAAAACATTATTTACAGAGTCCGAGTGCAGTTAAAACATGACAAAATAACTGTACCGGTAGTATGGTGACCCCAGCTGCCGCCCACAAAATCTGCTAATAAATTTGCACTGCCCAACTTTAAAAACGTTCCTACTCGCCTGCAGTCATTGACGACACCACCTATCATCTAGTGAGTGATGAGTGCATTTTTTGTAATTTAGGATTAATTTGGAAAGTAACAGAATGAAAGTAACAAACAAAATGGGAAGAAGGTCCTTTTGTAATGTTGGCCAGCCATAGGACTATGTTCAGCCATTCAGCACTGCTAGCCTAGGTATTTTGTCAACACTTCATGAACACACAACACAAATGGCGTATGTGAAATAATGTCGAGGCAATTTTTTAGAGTCCTAGAAGCAATTGACCGTATACTTATTGGTACAGCTTACCAACAGCCTGTCACATTACTATAGGTCTAGGCCCTACCACTTTCATCAGGGACCGTACAACATCGGTGACTATACTAGGCCTATTATTACGGCACGCCTAGAGCCAATTAAATCTTTGACCGTACAAATATTTTGCACTACTATTACGACTGACCTTACGAATATCCATAGCCTTGATTATCACCTTGATTTAAAAGCCCGTGATTGTGTGTGGATTGGATGCTAACTCATTTGTTTGTAGGCATAGCCCCAGCTTTTTCAACTCATCTTGAACACGTTCCACGATCCCGGACGTTAGCCCTACTAAAAATCCACTATTTACTACCGTACATGGCCTCGTTTCTCCATTTGCTACCATTGAGTTGGAAAATGACGTAACCGGCATTTAACCTTGAGACCGCGAATTGAAGAACATGGCTAAAGAGATTTAAAAAGATTAGTTCTGATTATTGACAATACTCTAGGCCTCCTACTTATTCAAACTTTCGTTGATGAATTTGAAAAAGTAATTATATTTGCTCTAAAGCATTAAGGGTCTACAAATAGCTCTGAACATGGCAAAAAGGTCACAAATCCAGCACACAGAGCTGACGGAGTTGTTGTGTATGTTGCAGGCGGCAGAGGTCGAGGTCGTGGCGGTCCCCCCCGGGGAGGTTATGACACAGGAATCCCATCCGGGCCACCCCCCCTCCAGGGCGAGAGACCGTATGGTCCTCCCAAGAGAGGAATGCCACCACACGCAGGCGCTCCCATGGCCAAGCGTGGCCGCTACGAATCTCCTGCAAACAACGGATACTCGCATCCACCCCAGAACAATTACGCCAACCCAGGCTACGACCAGCACTCGGCCCCACCGGATCCATACGCACAGGCACCAGCCCCCACAGGTTATAGGTTAGTTATGTTCAACACTTCCAAGAGACACCAGCTCCCACAGGTTATAGGTTAGTTATGTTCAACACTTCCAAGAGACACCACCCCCCGGGGTTTATTAAGTTTTTTTGTTAAACATTTCCCAAGGACACCAGCTCCCACGGGTTATGGGTTAGTTAGGTTAAAACATTTCCCCAAGAAAACAGCTCCACAGGTTTAGGTTATTTATTTTAAACATTTCCCAAGAAACACCAGCCCCCCATTTTATGGGTTAGTTTTTTTTAACCCTTTCCCAAGAACCCCAACCCCACGGGTTAAAGGTTAGTTTTTTTTTTAACACTTCCAAGAACACCAGCCCCACGGGTTTTAAAATTTTTTAAAAGTTAGTTTTTTCAACATTTCCCAAGAGACCCCCGCCCCCACTTTTTAAATAGGTTAGTTTTTTTCCAACATTTCCAAGAAAACCCCCCGTTTCCCACGGGTTATAGGTTGGGTTAGGCAACATTTAAAGAGACACCAGCCCCCACAGGTTATGGGGTTAGTTTGTTCAACACTTCCAAAGACACCAGCCCCCACGGGTTTTAAGGTTATTTTATTTTTCAAACTTCAAGAGACACCAGCCCCCCACGGGTTTAAAAGGTTTTTATTTAAACCTTTCCCAAGAGACACAGCCCCCACAGGTTATGGGTTTATTTTTAGGGTTAAACCATTCCCAAGAGACACCAGCTCCACAGGTTATAGGTTAGTTATGTTAACACTTCCAAGAGACACCAGCCCCCACAGGTTATAGGTTAGTTTATTTTAAACCCTTTTCCAAGAACACCAGCCCCACAGGTTTGGGTTAGTTATTTTAAAACACTTCCAAGAAAAACATTTAAAATTTTTTAAATTTCCAAAACCACCCCTTTAAAATGGTTAGTTATTTTTAAAACATTTTCCAAGAGACACCAGCCCCCTTTTATAGGTTAGTTATTTTTAAACATTTTTCCAAGAGACCCCCAAACCCTCCCACGGGTTTTAAAAGGTTATTTATTTTAAAACATTTCCCAAAGGAGAAAAAAAACCCCCACAGGTTATAGGTTTTGTTTATTTTAAACACTTCCAAGAGAAAACCACCCCCACGGGTTTATGGGTTATTATTTTAAACCATTTTTAAAAAGAGACCCCAGCTCCACTTTTTTATGGGTTTATTATTTTTAAACATTTCCCAAGAGACCCACTCCCCCAGGTTTAGGTTGTTTTTTTAAACCCTTCCAAGAGACCCCAGCCCCCAAAAGTTATAGGTTTTTTTATTTTAAAAACACTTCCAAGAGACACACCCCCCACGGTTATGGGTTTTATTTTAGGGGTTCAACATTTTCCAAAGAGACCCCACCCCCACTTTTTGGTTAAAACATTTCCCAAAGGGGCACCAGCTCCCTTTTATAGGTTATTTTATTTTCAACACTTCCCAAGAGACACCACCCCCCCAGGTTATAGTTATTAGGGAAAAACCCACTTCAAGAGACACCGCTCCCACATTTTATAGGTTAGTTATGTCCAACATCTTCCAAGAGACACCAGCCCCCACGGGGTTATAGGTTTTTGTTAAAAACCCCTTCCAAGAGACACCCCCCACGGTTGGTTAAACCCCATTTCCCCAAAAAGGACCCACCCCACATGTTATGGGTTAGTTATTTTTAACACTTCCAAGAACCCACTCCCCCCGGGTTAAAGGGTTTTTATGAAAAACATTTCCCAAGAGAAAAACCGCCCCCACGGGGTTATAGGTTGGGTTAGTTCAACACTTTTCCAAGAGACACACCCCCCACTTTTTTTGTTTTAACACTTCCAAAAACCCACTCCCACGGGTTTTAAAATTTTATTTTATGTTAAACATTTCCCAAAGAGACACAGCTCCCACGGGTTTAAATAGGTTAGTTATTTTTCAACACTTCCAGAGCACCAGCTCCCCAGGTTATGGGTTTTATTAGGGTTTAACATTTCCCAAGACCCGCTCCCCAGGTTATGGGTTTTTTAAAATTTAAAAAAAAGGTTTTTAAACCTTTTCCAAAGGGAGACACCACCCCCACGGGTTTATAGGTTTGTTATTTTAAAAACCCTTCCAAGAAACACCACTCCCACGGGTTTTTATAGGTTATTATGTTCACATTTAAAGAGACCCCAAGCCCCCAAAACGGGTTATGGGTTTATTATGTTCAACACTTCCCAAGAGACACCAGCTCCCACATGTTATGGGTTAGTTATGTTCAACACTTCCAAGAGACCCCAAGTTTCCCACAGGTTATAGGTTGGGTTATTTTTTAAAAATTTCCCAAAGAGACACCAGCCCCCCCACAGGTTTTTGGGTTTATTTATGTTTAAAACTTCCAAGAGCCCACCAGCCCCCAACAGGTTTAGGTTATTTTATTTTCAACATTTCCCAAGAAAAAAAAAAAAAAAAGAAAACACCAGCTCCCACAGGTTATAGGTTATTTTTTTTCAACCCTTCAAAGACCCCAGCTCCCACGGGTTTAAAGGGTTATTTTTATTTAAACCACTTCCAAGGACACCAGCTCCCACAGTTTTTATTTTTATTTATTTTCCCCCTTTCCCAAAGAGAAAAACCACCCTTCCCACAGTTATGGGTTAGTTTGTTCAACATTTTCCAAAAAGCCCAACCACTCCCACGGGTTTATGGTTTTTTTATGTTCAACATTTCCCAAGAGACACCAGCCCCCACAGGTTATTTGGGTTTAAAGTTATTTTTCCAACACTTCCAAAAAGACCCCAGCTCCCACATTTTTATGGGTTTGTTATGTTCAACATTTCCCAAAAGAGACACCACTCCCACGGGGTTATGGGTTTATTTATTTTCAACCTCTAAAGACACCACCCCCCACGGGTTATGGGTTTAAAGTTTTTTAAAACATTTTCCAAAGACCCCACCCCCCCACGGGTTTTGTTTTAAACACTTCCAAGGGGCCCCCAGCTCCCCCCGGTTTATGGGTTAGTTATTTTAAAACCTTTCCCAAGAGACCACCAGCCCCCAAATTTTTATAGGTTAGTTATTTTAAACCCCTTCCCAAGAGACACCAGCTCCCACAGGTTATAGGGGTTAGTTATGTTCCCCAATTTCCAAGGGACCCCAGCTCCCACAGGTGATAGGTGTTTGTTCAACCTTCCCAAGAGACACCACTCCCACGGGTTTATAGGTTAGTTATTTTTAACATTTCCCAAAGGGAACACCAGCCCCCACGGGTTTTATAGTTATTTTTTTCCCCAACCTTTCCCAAGAGTACCCAGCCCCCAGGTTATGGGTTATTTTTGTTAAACCTTTCCAAAGAGACCCCAGCCCCACAGGTTTGGGTTATTATTTTTAACATTTCCCAAAAGGGGACACTACCCCACAGGTTATGGGTTTATTTTTTTTAACATTTCCCAAGGACCCCAGCCCCCACGGGTTTATGGTTATTAGTTAACACTTCCAAGAGACCCCACCCCCACTGTTAGGGGGTTTTATTTTAACATTTCCCAAAGAGACACACCCCCCAAAAGGTTTTGGGTTATATTTTTAAACATTTTAAAGAGACCCCACCCCCCACATTTTTTTTTATTTAAAATGTTCAACATTCCAGAGACACAGCCCCCAAAGGTTATAGGTTATTATGTTAAACATTTTCCAAGAGAAAACCAGCTCCCACGGGTTTTATGGGTTAGTTATTTAAACATTTCCAAAGAGACCCCAGCCCCCACGGGTTTTAAAAGGTTATTTATTTTCCAACACTTCCAAGAGACACCAGCCCCCACAGGTTATAGTTTTTTAGTTAAACACTTCCAAGAAAAAAACCAAAGGCCTCCCCCACAGGTTTTTAGGTTATTAGTTAAACCCATTTTCCAAAGAGACCCAGTTTTCCCAAAGGTTATAGGTTATTATTTAAAATTTGAAAAGAGACACCAGCCCCAAGGGTTTTATAGTTAGTTTTTTAAAAAATTCCCAAGAGACCCCACCCCCCAAAGGTTTGGGTTTATTATGTTAAACATTTTCCAAGAGACACCAGTTTCCCACGGGTTTTATGGGTTTAGTTATTTAAAAATTTCCCAAAAAGGGGAAAACCAGCCCCCACAGGTTTAGGTTAGTTATTTTCAACACTTCCCAAAGAGACACCAGCCCCCCGGTTATAGTTATTTATGTTCAATTTTTCCCAAAGGGAGACACCAGCCCCCCACGGGTTTTAGTTTTTTAAACATTTTCCAAGAGACCCAACCCCCACGGGTTTAGGTTATTTTATTTTTCAACATTTCCCAAAGGGAAAACCCCAAGCCCACGGGTTATAGGTTATTGGGGAAAGGAAAAAACCCTTTCCCAAAGAACACTAGCCCCCACGGGTTTTATGGGTTTAGTTTTTTTAAACCCCTTTCCAAAAACCCCCAGCCCCAAAGGTTATAGGTTATTTTGTTAAACACTTCCAAGAGACACCAGATCCTACAGGTTATAGGTTAGGTTTTTTTAAACATTTCCCAAGAGACACCAGCCCCCCGGGTTTGGGTTATTTTATTTTAAACATTTCCAAAAAAGACACCACCCCCCACGGGTTAAATAGGTTATTTATTTTAAAATTTCCCAAGAACACCACCCCCAGGTTATGGTTAGTTTATTTTTCAACACTTCCAAGAGACCCCCACCCCCCACGGGTTATGGGTTATTTTATTTTTAACATTTCCCAAGGGGGAAAAAAAAAAAAAAGAACTTTCCCCCACGGGTTTATGGTTAGTTTTTTTCCAACACTTCCAAGAGCCCCAAATCCCCACAGGTTTTTGGTTATTATGTTAAGTTCAACACCCCAAAGAGACCCCAGCTCCCCCACGGGTTATGGTTTGTTATTTAAAACCTTTCCCAAAGAGACCCCACCCCCCACGGGTTTATAGGTTGTTTTTTTTTCCAACACTCCCCAAGAGACACCAGCTCCCACAGGTTATGGTTATTTTTTTTTTTCAACACTTCCAAAAACCCCCAGTTTCCCACATTTTATGGTTGGGTTATTTTTCAACACTTCCAAGAGCCCACCCCCCCCCACGGGTTTTATGGGTTTATTATGTTAAAAATTTCCCAAAGAAAAAACCCCCCCAAAAGGTTAAAAGGTTTATTTTATGTTCCAACACTCCAAGAGACCCCAGTTTTACGGTTATAGGTTAGTTATGTTTAACACTTCCAAGAGAAAACCACCCCCAAACGGGTTTTATAGGTTATTTAAATTTGTTAACCAATTTCCCAAAGAACCAGCTCCCCAGTTATGGGTTATTTTAGGGTTAAACATTTCCCAAAGACACCAGTTTTACTTTTTAAAGGGTTAAGTTATTTTTAACACTTCCCAAAGACACACTCCCACATTTTAAAGGGGTTAGTTTTTTGTTAAACCCCTTCCCCAAGAGACACCATTCCCCACAGGTTATGGGTTTTATTATGTTAAAAACACTTCCAAAGACCCCAGCCCCACAGGTTTAGAAAAGTTTTGTTCCCACTTCCAGAGACACCAGCTCCCCCCATTTTGGGTTTATTATTTTTTCAACATTTCCAAAGAAAAACCCCCAGCCCCCACGGGTTTTGGGTTATTATTTTTTCAACACTTCCAAGAGACCCCCACCCCCCACGGGTTTAAAATTTTAGTTATTTTTAACCTTCCAAGGGGCCACCAGTTTCCCACATTATAGATTATTTATGTTTTAAATTCCCAAGAGCCCACCAGCTCCCACGGGTTTTAAAAGGTTATTTTAGGGTTTCAACATTTCCAAGAAAACCCAGCCCCCACGGGTTAAGGTTAGTTATGTTCAACTTCCAAGAGCCCCCCGCCCCACGGGTTTATGGGTTAGTTTTTTTTAACCCCTTTCCAAAGAGACACCAGATCCCACAGGTTATAGGTTATTTTATTTTTCAACACTTTAAAAGAGCCACCAGCCCCCAAAAGGTTATGGGTTATTTTAGGTTCCCCTTTTTCCCAAAGACACCAGTTTCCCCAGGTTATAGGTTAGTTATTTAAATTTTTCCCAAGGGAGACCCAAAGCTCCCCCAGGTTTTTTGGGTTTTAGTTTGTCCAAACATTTTTCCCAAGAGACCCCCACCCCCACGGGTTTATGGGTTTGTTTGTTAAACACTTTCCAAGAGCCCCAAAGCTCCCACGGTTTTATGGGTTATTTTAATTTTCCCACACCCCAAAGGGGACCCACCCCCACGGGTTTTTGGTTATTTTATTTTTCAACATTTTCCAAAGAAAACCACCAGCCCCCACGGGTTTATGGGTTTTGTTAGTTCAACACTTCCAAAAAGACCCAAAGTTTCCCACGGTTATGGGTGTTATTATGTTCAACACTTCCAAGGACACCAGCTCCCCAGTTTATAGGTTTTTTTGGTTAAACCTTCCAAGAGACCCAGTTTAAAGGGGTTATAGGTTATTTTTTTTTAAATTTTTTTTTCCAAAACCAACTTCAAGAGACACCATCCAAAAGGTTTATGGGTTTTATTTTTTATTTTTCCAACATTTCCAAGAGACACCAGTTTCCCACGGGTTATAGGTTAGTTATGTTCAACCCACTTCCAAGAGACCCCCCGTTTCCCCGGGTTATAGGTTAGTTATGTTCAACATTTCCCAAAGACACCAGTTTCCCAGGTTAAAAGGTTTAAAGTTTTTTCCAACATTTCCCAAGAAAAACCCCAGTTTCCACGGGTTTTAGGTTAGTTATTTTCCAACACTTCCAAGAACCCCAAAGCCCCGCGGGTTTAAAAGGTTAGTTATTTAAAACACTTCTAAGAGACCCCACCCCCACGGTTATAGTTTTTTTATTTTTTAAACACTTCCAAGAGACAAAAAAGTTTCCCACAGGTTAAAGTTAGTTATTTTAAAAATTTCCCAAGAAACCACCCCCCAGGAAAAAGGGTTAGTTTTTGTTAAACATTTTCCAAGAGCCCCAGCTCCCACAGGTTATAGGTTAGTTATTTTTAACCTTCCAAGAGACCCCAAAAGCTCCCACAGGTTTGGGTTTATTTTATGTTAACCCCCCCAAGAGACCCCAGCTCCCACGGGTTTTTAGGTTGGGTTATGTTCAACACTTCCAAGAGACCCCACTCCCACGGGTTAAAATTTAGTTATTTCACACTTCCAAGGGAAAACCCCAGCCCCCACAGGTTATGGTTAGTTATTTTAAACCCCTTTCCAAGAGACACCAGCTCCCACAGGTTATGGTTTTATGTTAAACACTTCCAAAGACACCAGCTCCCGTTTAGGTTAGTTATGTTAAAACACTTCCCAAGAGACACCAGTTTCCCACGGTTTAAAGGGTTTAGTTATGTTAAACCCCTTTTCCAAGAGACCCACCCCCACAGGTTTATTTAAAGTTATTTTTCAACATTTCCCAAAAGGACCCACCCCCCAAACCAGGTTATAGGTTATTTTATGTTCAACACTTCCAAGAGACCCCCCGCTCCCACAGGTTATGGGTTTAGTTTTTTTCCCAACATTTTCCAACAAAAAACACCGCTCCCACAGGTTATATTTTATTTTTTAAAAAACCCTTTCCCCCCCCCCAAAGGACACCGGGCCCCACAGGTTTATGGGTTTATTTATTTTCAACCTTCCAAGAGCCCCCAACTCCCCCCGGTTATAGGTTAGTTATGTTAACCTTTCCCTAAGAAAAACCCCAGTTTCCCACAGGTTATGTTGTTTTTAAACCCCTTCCAAAGACCCCCAGCCCCCATTTATATTTTAGTTTTGTTCAAAACCCCTTCCCAAGAGACACCACCCCCACGGTTAAAAGGTTATTATTTTCCCAACATTTCAAGAGACACCACTCCCAAAAGGTTATGGGTTATTTTATGTTCAACACTTCCAAGAGACCCCCAGCCCCCACGGGTTTTAGGTTATTTTTTTCCCAACCCTTTTTGAAAAAGACACCAGCCCCCACAGGTTATAGGTTAGTTATGTTCAACACTTTCCAAAGAACCCCAGCTCCCCGGGTTTAAGTTAGTTATTTTAAACCATTTCCCAAAGAGACACCCCCCACTTTTTATGGGTTTTATTTTTATTTTTAAAACACTTCCAAGAGACCCCCCAAACTCCCCAGGTTATAGGTTAGTTATGTTAACAACTTCCAAGAGACACCCTCCAAAGGTTATGGTTATTTATGTCCAACATTTCCAAAGAGACCCAGTTTCCCACGGGTTTAGGTTAGTTTTTTTGGTTTTTTTTTTTTGGGTTTTTTTGTTAGGGGGTTTTTCCGGAAAAACAACCCCCAAAAACCCTTTCCAAGAGACCCCCAGCCCCACGGGTTTTATGGGTTTTTATTTATGTTCAACATTTCCCAAGAGACCCCAGCCCCCACAGGTTATAGGTTTTATTTTATGTTCAACATTTCCAAGGACACCACTCCCACGGGTTTTGGTTTATTTTATTTTCAACCTTCCAAGAACACCAGCCCCCAAGGTTTATGGGTTTTATTTTATGTTAAACACTTCCAAGAGCCCAACCAGAAAAAAAAAACAGGTTAAAAGGTTAAAAGTTATGTTAAAAAAACCTTCCAAAACACCCCCCCCACAGGTTATAGATTATTTATTTTTATGTTTAACATTTCCCAAAGGGAGACCCAAGCCCCCACGGGTTTATGGGTTTAGTTTATTTTCAACACTTAAAGAAACCCAGTTTCCAAAATTTAAAGGGTTTTTTTTATGTTAAACCCCTTTCCCAAAGAGACCCCACTCCACAGGTTATAGATTAGTTTTGTTTTTTTTAACATTTTCCAAGAGAAAACCAAAAAAAAACCCCCCCACAGGTTTGGGTTAAAGATATGTTCAACATTTCCAAGAGCCCCCAAAGCCCCCCACGGGTTATGGGTTTATTTTATGTTAAACATTTTCAAGAGCCACCAGCCCCCAAAAGGTTTTTTGTTTTTTAGTTCACATTTCCCAAAGAGACACCACCCCCCACGGGTTTTTATAGGTTAGATATGTTCAACATTTTCCAAGAGAAAACCACTCCCCACAGGTTTGGTTAGTTATTTTTTCAACACTTTCCCAGAGAACCACTCCCACGGGTTATAGTTTTAGTTTTTTATTTTAAATTTTAACATTTCCCAAAGAACACCACCCCCCACAGGTTATGGGTTTTAGAAAATTTTTTAAACATTTCCCAAGGACACCAGCTCCCAAAGGTTATAGGTTAGTTATGTTAACATTTCCCAAGAAACCCCCAGCCCCCACGGGTTTATAGGTTATTTTAGGTTCAACATTTCCCAAAGAGAAACCAGCCCCCCACGGGTTTATAGATTTTTTATGTTCAACACTTCCAGAAAACACTACTCCCCCGGGTTTTATGGGTTAAAGTTATGTTAAAAACTTCCAAGAGCCCCCAGCCCCCAAACGGTTTATAGGTTATTTTTATTTTAAACCCCTTCCCAAAGACACCACTCCCACGGGTTTATAGGTTGTTATTTTTCACATTTCCCAAGAGACCCCACCCCCAAACAGGTTATAGTTTAGTTATGTTCAACCCTTCAAGAGCCCACCACCTCCCACAGGTTATGGGGTTGTTATTTAACACTTCCAAGAGACACCACTCCCACTTTTTTATATTTTGTTATTTTTAAACACTTCCAAGGGGACCCACTCCCACAGGTTATAGGTTAGTTATTTTCAACACATCCAAGAGACCCCAGCTCCCACAGGGTAAAAGGGTTATTTTTATTTTTCAACACTTCCAAGAGCCCACCAGCTCCCAGGTTATATTTAGTTATGTTAACATTTCCCAAAGAGCCCACCAGCCCCCCCCGGTTATGGGTTATTTATTTTTCAACATTTCCCAAGACCCTAACTCCTTAGGTTAAAAGGGTTTTATTTATTTTTTCAACCTTCCAAGAGCCACCAGCTCCCACGGGTTTTTTTTTAAGTTATTTTTAAAACCTTTCCCAAAGAGACCCCGCCCCCCCCCAAAGGTTATAGGTTAGTTTTTGTTCAAAACTTCTAAAGACACCACCCTCCCCACGGGTTTTTATGGGTTAGTTATGTTCAACATTTCCCCAAAAAGACCCTAGCTCCCACAGGTTATAGGTTTTTTTATGTTCCACATTTTCCAAGAGACACTAGCTACCCGGGTTATGGGTTTATTTAAATTTCAACATTCCAAGAGACACCGCTCCCAGGTTATAGGTTAGTTATTTTTTCAACCTTCCAAGAGAATTACCCCCACAGGTTAAGGTTATTTGTTAAAGGGTGCCAAAATTTCCCAAGAAAAAACACCACCCCCCACAGGTTATGGGTTAGTTATTTTTAAAAATTTCCCCAAGAGACACCACCCCCACAGTTTTTTGGGTTTATTTTTGTTCAACATTTCCCAACGACCCCACCCCCACTTTTTTAAAAGGTTATTTTATTTTAAACCAATTTCCCAAAGTACACCACCCTCCACGGGTTTTATGGGTTAGTTTTTGTTAAAATTTCCCAAAGCGACCCCCCAAAGCCCCCACAGGTTAAAAGGTTATTTGCCCAAAACACTTCAAGAGACCCCAGCCCCCACAGGTTATAGTTATTTTTTTTCAACATTTCCCAAAGAGACCCAGTTTCCCACAGGTTTGGTTTTAGTTATTTTTCAACACTTCCAAGAGCCCCAGCCCCCACGGGAAAGGGTTATTATGTTAAACATTTTCCAAGAACCCACCCCCACGGGTTATGGGTTAAATTTATGTTAAACCACTTCCAAGATACCCCAGCCCCCACAGGTTATGGGTTTTAGTTTTTTTAAACATTTCCCCAAGCGACACCGCCCCCACGGGTTTTATAGGTTTATTTTTATTTAAAACCCCTTCCCAAAGAGACACCAGTTCCCACAGGTTATAGGTTAGTTTGTTCAACACTTCCAAGAGACACCAGCTCCCCCCGGTTTTGGTTTTAGTTATTTCAACATTTCCCAAAGGGAACACCACTCCCACGGGTTATAGGTTAGTTATTTTGAACATTTCCCAAGAGACACAAAATCCTATGGGGTTTATGGGTTATTTTTATTTTCAACACTTCCAAAAAACCACCACCCCCCAAAGGTTTATAAAAAAGTTATGTTAAACCCCTTTCCCAAAGGGAAAAACCCCAAGCTCCCACACTTTAATAGGTTAGTTATTTTTCAACATTCCAAAGACACCAGCTCCCCAGTTTAGGTTTTTGTTAAACACTTCCAAAGACCCAGTTTCCCCGGGTTTTATATTTTGTTTTTTCCCAACACCTTAAAGAGCACCGCCCCCAGGTTATGGGTTTATTTATGTTAAACACTTCCAAGAGACCCCAGTTTCCCACGGTTTATAGGTAAGTTATGAAAAAACTTCCAAGAGACACCAGCTCCCACAGGTTATAGGTTAGTTATGTTCAACACTTCCAAGAACACCGTCCCAAAAGGTTTATGGGTTATTTTATGTTCAACATTTCCCAAGAGACCCAACCCCCACAGGTTATGGGTTATTTTTTTTTAAACTTTTTCCAAGGGGGACACCAGTTTCCCCCCGGTTAAAATTTTTATTTATGCCCCAACACCTTAAAAAAGACCCCAGCTCCCACGGTTTGGGTTATTTATTTTTCAAAAACTTCCAAGAGACACCACTTTCCACGGGTTTTGGGGTTTTAGTTTGTTCAACACGTCCAGAGACACCACCCCCAAAAGGGTTAAAAATTTTAGTTATGTTCAACACTTCCAAGAGACACCAGCTCCCACAGATTATAGACAGTTTTGGGGGAAGGAATTTTTTAAAAAGAACGGGGGTTTTTCTCGTAAAACCTTTTTTTTTTGTGACTTTTCATTTGAACTTACTCTTTTTTAAATGAATAAATTTTAACTTTTAAAAGTTCTTTTTGAAACGAATTTTTTTCATTTTTAAAAAGCTCATTTAAAAGTTTTTTTCCCGTGCGTCGAGCACCCGGGTCGAATCGCCGCCGTCGCGGCTTAAAAAAAATAACAAATCATGTTCCATCGAGGTCAAAACGTTGACGCACGTTCCCCTGTTTACGCCCAAGGTCAGGGTACTTTAAACGAAGTTAAAATGATGCACGCCAACTAATTCAAAAAAAAATCTTAAAACCCTAAAATGCTAAGTATCTCCAAATTTTACAAGCTGGTCGACAGAATGTAGTAGGCCTAAAAAATCATCAACCGATCAAAAACCCCTCAACATTTTGTAAGACTCAAACTCGCGAGTATTTTTGGGACTCGAACACCCCTTTTTTTTCTTCTTTTAAAGCTACCTTTAAAAATATAGAGTTTTTTTTTTTTTTCAAAAATAAATTTTAAAGAAATTAGTTTTTATATTTTAGACGAAATTGAACTTTTCAAAAATTTTTGGTTTTAAAAAAACTTAAATTTTTAAAAAAATCTTATTTGAGCTGGGAACTGAACTTTTTAAAAAATTCATTTTTTAAAAAAAAACTGGCCCAAAACTGGGTTATGGTTAGTTTTTTTTCAACACTTCCAAGAGACTGCAGCTCCCACAGGTTTTTAGGTTAGTTTTTTTTTCAACACTCCAAAAGACACCAGCTCCAACAGGTTTAGGGTTTGTTTATGTTTAACCTTCCCCGAGACACCCGCTCCCCAGGTTTAGGTTAGTTATGTTCAACACTTCCCAAAAGAAAACCAGCTCCCCCAGGGTTTAAAATTTTGGTTTTGGTTTTAACACCCTTCCCAAAGCACCACTCCCACAGGTTAAAGGTTAGTTTTTTTTTCAAAACTTCCAAGGGACACCAGCTCCCACAGGTTTTTAGGTTTTTTTGTTTTCAACACTTTCCCAAAAGACACCAGCTCCCCGGTTATAGGGTTTGTTTGTTCAAAACTTTTCCCAAAAGGGCACCAGCCCCCACAGGGTTTTAAATTTTGTTTTTTTCAACACTTCCAAGAGACACCAGCCCCCACAGGTTATAGGGGTAAGTTTTTTTCAAAACTTTTCCCAAAAGACCCCCCCCCCACAGGTTATAGGTAAATTTTTTAAAACCCTTTCCAAAAAAAACCAGCTCCCACAGGGTTTTAGGTTTGTTTGTTTTAACACTTCCAAGGGGGACCCAGCTCCCACGGTTATAGGTTAGTTTTTGTTTAACACTTCCAAAAGACAACCCGCTCCCCAGGTTAAAGGTTAGTTTTTGTTCAAAAAAATTTTCCCAAAAGACACCCCTCCCCCAGGTTTAGGTTAGTTATGTTTTAACACTTCCCAAGAGACACCACCTCCCACAGGTTATAGGTTAGTTATGGGTTTAACCTTCCAAAAGACACCAGCTCCCACAGGGTTTTAGGTTTGTTTTGTTTTCACTTTCCCAAAAGGGCACCCGCCCCCACCCGGGTTTTAAAGGGAAATTTTTTGTTAAAAAATTAAACCTAGCTTTCCACAGGTTAAAGGTTTTGTTTTTGTTTTAACCCTTCCCCAAAAGACACCCCTCCCCCAGGTTTTTAGGGTTTGTTTTTTTCAACACTTCCCCCCAGACACCACTCCCACAGGTTTTTAGGTTTAGTTAGGGTTAAAAACTTCCAAAAAGGGCACCTACCCCAAAAGGGTTTTAGGGTTTGTTATGTTCAACACTTCCCAAAGACACCAGCTCCCAAAAGTTTTTAGGTTATTTTGTTCAACACTTCCCAAAGACACCACTCCCCCCAGGTTTTTTAGGTTTTGTTAAAGTTCAACACTTCCAAGAGACACTAGCTACCACAGGTTATAGGTTAGTTATGTTTAACACTTCCAAGAAACCAGCTCCCACAGGTTTTTAGGTTTTTTATGGTTTTTTAACACTTCCAAAAGACACCAGCCCCCACAGGTTATAGGTTTTGTTTTTTTTTCAACCTTTCCCGAGACACCAGCTCCCAAAAGGTTTTAGGTTTGTTATGTTTAAAATTCCAAAAGACACCAGCTCCCCCAAATTTTTAGGTTTGTTATGTTCAAAAAACTTTCCCAAAAGCACTAGCTACCACAGGTTATAGGGTTTGTTTTTGTTACACTTCCAAGAGACACTAGCTACCACAGGTTATAGGTTAGTTTTAAAATTTAAAAAAACTTCCAAGGGGAAAACTAGCTTTCCACCGGTTTTAGGTTTTTTTATTTCAACACTTCCCAAAAGGGCACCGCTCCCCCAGGTTATAGGTTAGTTATGTTCAACCCTTCCAAGAGACACCAAACTCCCACAGGTTTTTAGGTTAGTTATGTTCCCAAAACTTTTCCCAAAACACCAGCTCCCACAGGTTTTTAGGGGTTGTTTTTGGTTTTACCACTTCCAAAGACACCAGCCCCCCCAGGGTTTTTAGGTTTTTTTTTGTTCAAAAACTTCCAAGAGACAAAATAGCTACCACAGGTGATAGGGTTTGTTATGTTTTAAAACTTCCAAAGACACTAAAAACCATAGGTTGCAGGACATATGTTTTAACACTCCAAAGAGACACCCGCTCCCACAGGTTATAGGTTAGTTATTGTTCCACTTCCAAAGGGCACCAGCCCCCACAGGTTATAGGTTAGTTATGTTCAACACTTCCAAAGACACCAGCCCCCCCCAGGTTATAGGTTATTATTTTTAAAACTTCCAAGAGCCCAGCTCCCACGGTTTTTAGGGTTTTTATTTTTAAAACTTTTCCGAGACACCCGCTTTCCCCCAGGTTATGGGGTTTGTTTTTTTCAACACTTCCAAGAGACACTACTACCACAGGGTTTTAGGTTTTGTTATGTTTTAACCCCTTCCAAGAGACCTAACCCCCTAAAAGGTTGCAGGGCATATTTTTCAACCCCTTCCCAAAAGAACCAGCTTCCCCCCGGGTTTTAGGTTGTTAAAGTTCAACAATTCCCAAAAGACACCCCCCCCACAGGTTATAGGTTTTTTATGTTTTAACCCCTTTAAAAGACCCAGCCCCCACAGGGTTTTAGGTTAGTATGTTTAAAACTTCCAAAAGACACCAGCCCCCACAGGGTTTTGGGGTTTGTTTTTGTTTTAACACTTCCAAGAACACAACACTTTAGATTGGGGGGACATATTTTCAACACTTCCAAAAGACACCAGCTCCTCCAGGTTATAGGTTAGTTATGTCCAAAACTTCAAGAGCAACCCGCCCCCACAGGGTTTTAAAGGGTTGTTATGTCCCCAAAACTTCCAAAGACACCCGCCCCCCCAGGGAAAGGGTTTGTTTTTGTTCAACACTTCCAAAAGAAAAAACCAACCCCCCCACAGGTTATAGGGGTTTGTTATGTCCCCACTTCAAGAGACCCAGCCCCCCCGGTTAAAGGTTAGTTTTTTGTTCAAAACTTCCCCAAAAACACAGCTCCCCCAGGTTTAGGGTTTGTTATTTCAACCCTTTCCCAAAAACACCAAACCCCACAGGTTAAAAGGTTTGTTTGTTTTAACACTTCCAAGAGAAACCCGCTTTCCCCCAGGGTTTTAGGTTAATTATGTCCCAAAACTTCCAAAAGACACCAACTCCCCCAGGGTTTTAGGGTTTGTTATGTCCAACACTTCCCAAAAGACCCGCTCCCACAGGGGTATAGGTTTTGTTATGTCCCAAAACTTCCCAAAAAACACCCGCTCCCACAGGTTATAGGTTAGTTATGTTCAACACTTCCAAGAGACACTAACTCCTATAGGTTGCAGGACATGTGTTCGGCTCACGGGATAGATAGCCGATGGGAAGCAAGTTTATGTCACATCGTCAGGAGAAAGACTTGGCTCCCTGAGTGAGTTCTGGGCGAGGCCTGGCCTACATACGCAGCAGGACAATGGTTGCATTTTAGTTAACTTACTATACCAGATTAGTGTTTTTGCAGACTTGTGTTGTGTTTCTGAATTAAACAATGTTATTTTGTCTGCTTTCAAGTGGTGAGAATGCTGGCTATTCTACTGAGGGATACTCATCAGGTGGAGGGTACGACGCCCCCGTGGAAGTACCTGCCTACGGCGGGGGGCCCCCTGCCCACCAGGCTTATGGCGGCTACTCCAGCACTTCATACGAGAGCACCGACTACCAACAGGTAGGCAGCACCTTGCCTTGGAGCTTCTGGTTAAATTCTCTTCAGTACACCCCCCCCTCCCCCCCCATTAATTTGAAATTGGAATGACCCCAAAAAAGCCATTTCCAAATAAAAATATTCAAAATATGTTATAACTAGGGACACCGAAAAATGGTAAATAAAAATTGCAAAAAGCGGTATGAAAATGTTGCAAAAGTGGTAAATAATTTCGGTGAAATACGAAAAAAGCGGTGTTTAAAGTCGGTAAAAAAACCATGCACAAATTAATATAAAAGGAGCCAAGGAAAATTTTAAGGCATTATTTAACTCAAGCAATTAGGTGATATACTTGGTACTATTTATTAATTGGCACACACATACTGACATACATGAACAACAATGGTTACTGCCTACTCCCAGTCACCGAAGTATGAGTTTTTTTTGCCTTTAAGTTTAAGTCCGTAAGAATGTGCCAATGTGGCTATAGGCCGAAAACGCACACTCGCTATTGACGTTGGATGGCGGGATCCACAGGGCCCTATCACTTCGTTTTGAAAATAGTAGATGGTCTTCCTTCAACAAAAGTAGAACTTTCAGCACATCAATGTTGACATCTTCTGTCAAAAGTTCCAAAATCTTATTTTGGAAGGCCATGTACCCGTTCAAGAAATCTTGCTGCTTCAGATTGGCAAGAAGAGGTATTTTTTTGGATGTTGCATGAAGGGCAGAATCGATGTTGTTGGTGGCAACATTGCGTACATCAAACAACGAACCAATGCTGGCCACGAATACTTTGGCCGTATCTTCACCAATTAAACGTGTCAGTTTAGTATGGCATTTGGATCCCAAAGACTTCAAATCTTGTTTAAGAGCAGACCGCTTGATGGTAGATGGTATGGTCGCAAGGCCTCGTTTTGTTTTTCTCCCGAATTCGCGGTTTAAACCTAGCCAGGTAGCAGCACGGTCGTATGCCAACATGGCCGTCCGAAGGCAGATAAAAACACGGGCTGCATAGGGAGCAAGTGTGTTTTTCATGCTTTAAAGCATAATATTTCATTGTAAGCGGCAGTTCTAGAAGCATTTCCACTTTCCAGTAGTTGGCTACGATGAGGTAGGACAATCACTATATTTTGTAACCCTCAGCTGCAAAATAACTAGCAAAATAAGGAATTTTATCTCGTAATTTGGAGACGTGTATTTTCAGTAATTTTAACTTGATGGCAATACTGCAAATTTATTATGATTATTGCCCTTTACTTAGGCCTATATGATATGTAATACACCCTATAATATTATACCACAAATTATTTATTCTCCCCCCCCCCCCCCTAAACGGAAGTAATTTTTTGCGGGTTCTTTGCGAATAAATTATCAAACTCGATTTGTTATTAAATTTGTGTTTCATCACGCCATTGAAACCTCTTAAAACATTGTCTCACATTTAAAAAGCCCCCCCCCCCCCCCAATGCAGCTAAAAATTTAAAGTTATAAAGTTATATGGATGGCACCGGCCTTCACTAAACTTTATATATAGGCCTACTATTATTAATACGTATAGTTAACTAGTTATATTACGCCTAGTTAAGTCCTAGAATTGTTTTGTTGTTGTTTTGGTTGGATTATAAATAATATGAGCCCATAAATAATTAAGTCTACGCATAATTATTTGCTGTTCACAGCAGTAGTTGGTACAAATCTCTTGGCATATAAGAATAAAAAATCAAGGTAGGGTTGTTTATATTCAATGCGCTGCACAAATTTAAAAACTATAATTATGGACATATATTATTAATATAATAAATAATAATAATTACAAACATGCCATATTATATCTATACCAATTATCAATTATACCATTAATGAGACTTGCGTAATATATACTATGGTTCACAGTATCTTTGGGTTTAGAATGTTAAACCCAAAGACGGTTCATAGCTATTAGCCCGTTTTGACCCTATACCGCCTACAGCACATCATTGTAATAAACTAATTACCATTAGGGTTTATCGTAGTTGTGAAAAATGTGTCTCAAGGAATAAGAATAGAACTCCCATCTAACCCACAGTATTGCACGGAATAATATACACATTCAGACTTTTTGTTTCATTACGCATCACAAAAATGTGTATTTCTAATTTTATGACCTTTCTTGCTTGCTAAATAATAAACATGATCGAGTAAATTCATTCTGGAGTTGACCGTGACGCTACAATATTGCATTGGTTTAACATTGAATGCCGCCATGCAGCCGCCCGGTATCTGCCTTGGAGCAGTTCTCCACTTGACCGCCAGATGTCAGCCACTTTGCTTTTAAACGCGAATAGTCCTTCGCGCACAAGAACAAAGTTGGCTTGGATGTCACATAGCTTTGATGCGACCTTGTGGGCGTGTGGGTACGTTTAACCTTCCAACACTACAATGGTAGGTCTATCCACCACAGACTTGCAGTGTTTGGCTAGAAATGCAGCAGAGCACTGAATGACGGTTACTTCTTCGGGTGTCAACTTTTTGAATTAATCGATGGCACTTCCTCCCTCATCTACTTCTTTTAGGAATTCTACTAGGTCGGTCAGGTAGTCCTTATTGTACTCCGTGGCGTTGTACCATGAACCCCACCGGGTCATGACGGGGGCTGGGAAGAGAACAGCTTTTTTCTCGCCATTTGGGTATTTCTCTTTCAAGTGAGAAATGTAGCGATGCTTCCTCTTGCGAGTGTTCAGGAATTCACTTTTTGTATTTTGCACACATGAATTAAGGGAAGGCAATTCTGCGGAACACAAACTCATAATTATGTTCAGTTTGTGGGCCCAACACTGGATGTGGACCAGTAGATCGGAGAAAACAATAGATAGATAGATATGTATTGGTATTGTCAATTGTCATAGATATGTACAGTACATAACCAGTGGCGTCACTAGGGGGGTTTGGGGGGGGCGTGCGCCCACTCAATCCCCCCCAATAATTTCCTTGTTTTACTCTTTTTTCAATTAACAACCAACAGTCACAGCTGCACTTTACACAAATTATCACTACTTAAAATAATTTGATAATCATTACTTTATTAAACTAATGATGTACCGGTGGGTAATTTCTTATTAAAAGACACAAGATTTAAAAAAAATTGTTGATGTTAATTTTTGCTAGTAGTTGGGAATTAATCATATCATCTAATTGTGAAGTGTTCCATTTCCCTTTTTTTTTGGTTTATTTGGATTAAGGACGCGCCAACCGTTAGGTCATAATGCACCACTCTAGCCTAAGGGGGATGGGGGGGAGGAGGGGCCCATGCTGGTCAGAACCAGCCACGGGTAAGGGAGGAAGGGGGGTTTCTCACGTCGCGGTCGTCATGTCTTTGTCATCGTTCGTTGTGTCATTGTCATCGTCGCCGGGGGGTCGTCAACGAAAGGGGCCAAGGTCCCCGACGACGATTGCCAGAGCTCGCCTCTAGGTTTGGGGAGTAATATACTCCCCGCTTGCTAGCTGATGTTTGCGAGGTGGACTTTTTCTCTTGAATCGCCTTTTACGATTAGCAGAGCCATGCTCTGGGCCAATTCTACTCCGCGCCCGGCGAATTAACTTATAGAACAATAATAAATAGCTTTCAACTGCGTTTTAGAGCAGTCTTGTAATTTTCAAGACTGCTCTAAAACGCATTGATTTGCATTAAAATTACCTCATAATTGAAAAAATATATAAGTACTAGGGATGACATCGGGTACCCGGTTAGCCCGGGTACCCGGTTCCAGAAATCACCCGGAGCCGATTTTAAGATCCGGGTATATTTCGCGACCGTTTTTAGGCTAATTCACCAGTTTAAATTACGCGCTACGTGGTTGCGGTCTTTCCCGCGGAGCGTGCCCGCTGCCTAAAGAGTAACTGGAGTTGACGACAGAGCGCGTTGTAAGCTATCACGTGCTCTCGTCCGTCTCGGCGAGTCGCGCCCATGCCAGGAGTGAGTGCAAGAGAGAAAGATGCGGCAATAAATCTTGGACACTGCCGTCTGCGCAGTACGAGATGCACGTACGATCCAACCAACTCACACTCACAGCTGACTGACAAAGATGGTTGGGTGTAGAAGAAGAATTCGCGATGCAATCATCTTTCAACCGATTCACGAAATTCGTAATCACGACGCATAGGATTGTTATTCCTGGGCTTATCTTGCGACGAGAGCTTCAGTGCGGGCGATAGTAGTGAGAGATTTTCCCACATGCGATGCGTGTTTGTTATCCCCTGCTTTCTGCGCGTAGGCCTAGGCCTACATACGAGTTTCACTGCCTGTACAGTGTAATTGGTAAACTAATCTTTGGTGTAATGAAGAATGAAGATCATTGACTGGTTATCAAAGCGGTTCTTTATTTGTGAACGATTATTGCAAAAGTTTCCAGAGATGGAAACGTAGAAACGTAGTCAGTCGGTATGACCTTCAAACCAACTAGTAGGCCTAGGAAACAGCGTTTCCACACATCGTGACGTAACGGAACCCGGGTACCCGGTTAATTGAGTGCTGGAACCGGTTCCGAATTTTACTACCTGATGTCATCCCTAATAGGCACAAGCCTCTCATAGCCCCGCCCTAAATTTGATCATTTGAATCTTTCCTTTGTATTGTCCGAAATCATCAGTAGCAAATAAATGTGTCTCTAAAATTGAAAATAAGATCGAACGTTTATGTTGCCATGTATGCTGTGAATTGTAAGCTCGACATGACGACAAAACAAATTGACGCACACAAACTACAATGTTTTGGTATTGCATTCAGCCTAACGCTTTTTTCTAAAACGTACCAAATGCACTCAAAAAACCTGATTTTCAAAAATTTCGTCTGCGGCGCTATTTATGGGGGGCTCTGCCCCCCGTGCTTGGTCCCTTTCCTACGAAAGTACTTGCTCCCCCTCAATGTCCAATCCCTAGTGACGCTCCTGTACATAACTCATGTAGATAATTAGACCCAATTAAAAACAAGATACATATTACTATATGCATTTTTACGTAACATAAAAATAATATAAAATAGCACTTGCAAGTCAGTTATACATAATGGTTTGTCACCCATATTAAATGCTTTCTACATAATGAATATTTACTAGGGGTGTGCGAACCTTGAATTTTTTTTCGAACCGAACCTCGAACCGAACCTTGAGGAAAATTTCGAACCTCGAACCTAAATTCGAACCGAACCTCTAGGAATATATTTTAATTAAAACTAAATAAAAATAAAACCTAATCAACAATTAGTAAATTACTAGGCTTGGCCTAGGGGCCTAGCTAGCTTAGGCCCTAGCGTAAGGCCTAGGGCCTACTCTTAATTTTTACACAAGCCCTAGGCCCTTCAAGTCTACAATCTGGGCCTAGGCCTTTGTGTAGGGCCTATTCATGCCTGGGCCTAGGCCCTACGCGTGTAAAATTAGGCCTAGGGCCTAGGCTGTGTGCTAACGGCGAATTTTATTAAACTTCATAGCTTTTTAACTGATTTTTCTTTTGTGTTGATAAACAATAACAGGATTTGGATGCGGGGACCGGGAGACGTGAATAGGCCTAGGCCTGAACACGGCGTCGAAAATAAACATCCTTTATTGGTTTGCTTGCGTCTATATCACTAATATTTCCGATCAACTATCCTGAAGAAAGAATGTGGAGAATATTCCATTTGATCACTTTTTTACGTCTTTTAAACTCGTAGTTTGCGTGGTTTGACATTTTTGATGTTCCTTCCATCTTTACTTGCATTTCATTGACTTTGAAGGTCAAATTCACCATCGCCGAGCGTCGCGATTGGAGGAAACTAGTTTGCCATAGAGAGCGCTAGAGAGCATACGCGTGGTGCGCTCTATCGGCCACCGCTGGAACTTGTACAAAAGGGCGCGGGATTTTCAAACGCGCTGAAATAGCAAAAACACTACTTTCACGGAGAGGTTCGAGTTCGGTTCGAAATTCGAACCGAATTTTGTCGAACTCGAACCTTCACTAAAGTTCGAGTTTGGTTCGAAATTCGAACCGGTTCGCACACCCCTAATATTTACAATGTGCAAATGCTGTAATAAGAATAAAATGTTGACTTAAATTTTTGCACAGCCTAGGACTATAATGCTATTCTTTATCTACATTAGGCTTTAATCAGTCATCAATGTAAGGTTTGTGTGCGGGATGTGTGTCAGAACACTGACGTGCAGGTCTAGGGTTGGCAGATGAGTCTAGGGCTTGTCAAGTGAGTAATTTTAGTATTCACATATCAAGGTCTAACCTACAGGAACGATTGGCCTAGACTGTTGTATTATAAATAATTTTCTACGCCTGGGCCTAGACCTAGGACTGTTTCAGTTTTGGTTTTTGAGAGGAATGTCAACTTTTCTCGTTTTCCGGCTAGGCGCTAAATGTAAAATGTCCGCCATCTGTTTATATTACAGTAGGCTACGCTCGGCGCTGCATTGTTTGAAACGCTGCCGTCTGGATGTAGGCCTGGATGTATGTATGTATGTGTATCCAGACGGCATAGGTTTGACACGGTTCTGACTTCATAGTCGTTTTTGCCGCTCTTAGAATATTTAAAAAAATGCTGTTTCTAAAACGGCTATAAATAAATCATTGGAATATTATTTCACAGAGAAACAAAGTACTTACTATTTGTAATCGGGACGAAATACTTCTTCTAAAAAATCTACTTTTTGTACAGTATTTGACGGAAGTGGAATATTCCCTATTCTATTGTGCAGGAAGACTAAAAAAAAACTAAAAACAAGTGTGACATTAATCTAATTTAATAGAAATATAAACAAATACAAATAATTGATATAAAATTTAATTTAAATCTAAATGAATGTTTTTGTTTGTAGGGTTACAACCAGCCTCCGGCGGTGGACAACCGAGGGTACGGTGGTGGCTACAACCAGCAAGAGTCTTACGCGGGGTACGCCAAGCCTGACCCCTACGGTGGTGGCTACAACAACGCAGGTGCTGGCCAGGCGTACGACAACTCGGCCGCTGGCTACCCTGCACCCTCTTACGGTGAGATCTAGCTGCATCATGGGTTTTGTTTGTACGTAGGCTATATAGGGCAAAGTGTGTATCTACGAAATTTCACAAATATGATTGTGATTAAATTTGTTTTAATACTAGGCTTGTGACAGTAAATCACCTGCTAAAACCACTTGGTAGAAAGTTTGGACCCGCAACTCATTGGTAGAGATCTGTGAAAGTGGTTTTATTTTGTAGTGAATTTCGTTTTTCAAAATGGAGATTTTGGTGTTTTAGGGGGTGGGGGCAATTAGTAATTGCCAAAAAGTAATTGCAAATTACTAGGTCTGTGCGAATAGTGATTTTTCAGTTCAAATTGAATAGGCCTACCTATCGAATATTCAAATGCAAAAAGTTTGAATAACGAATAATTTAATGACTGGAGTGACAGCTTTTTTTATTTAGTTGAGTTTTATTAATTGTTAGTGTTTGATGGATGAGACATCGGGTACCCGGTTCTAGAAATTACCCGGAGCCGATTTTAAGATCCGGGTATTTTTCGCGATCGTTTTTAGGCTAATTCACCGCTTTATTTTACGCGCTACGTCGATGCGGTCTTTCCCGCAGAACCTGCCCGCTGCCTAAAGAGTAACTGGAGTCGACAACAGAGCGCGTTGTAAACTGACACGTGCTTCTGCCCGTCTGTTTCTCTCTATGGGTGCAGCCCTACTGTTGAGCCAATGTGTCATGTTTTCTAATCTGTTACTATTACTGTTTTAGAAACTGCGGGGGGGTATGGAGCCAGTGCAGGAGGCTATGGAAAACCTGATTATGGTGAGTCTGGATTTTAATTTTAATTTGTTAGGTATATATCATTGGCTGTGCGAGCCTAGAATTTTTAAGCCGAGCCGAGTATTAAAAAAAAAGCTTGATTTTCGAGCTGAGCCGAGCTTTTTAAAAAAAAAAATTAAAAAATAAATAAATTAAAATTAAATTAAAAATGGTTAGGCAACATTTTCTAGGGATGTCATCGGGTACCCGGTTCTAGAAATTACCCAGAGTCGATCATAAGATCAGGGTATTTTTCGCGACCGTTTTTAGGCTAATTCACGGGTTTATTATTTACGCCCTATGCCGATGCGATCTTTCCCGCGGAGCCTGCCCGCTGCCTGCAGAGTCGATAAAGAAGACCCGGGGAAACTTCTTTGTCGACTCTGCTAAAGAGTAACTCGAGTTGACAACAGAGCGCGTTGTAAGCCAACACGTGACACCTGTGCGAACTACGTGCGCGTTCGGTCGATCCAACCAACTCAACTCACAGCTGACGAAAAACAAAGATGGTCGGTGTGGAACTAGTTGGAAGAAGAATTAGTGCGATGTGATCATATTTCTGCGATCACGACGCATTGGATTGTTATTCCTTGGCTTATCTTCTTTCTTTCCTAGGCTTATTTTGCGACGAAAGCTTCAGCGCGGGCGATAGTGTGATAGGTTTTCTCACATGAGAGAGAGAGAGACACGTTTGCATTCTAGGCCTAGGCCTATCGCATTCTACTGCGTCGAGTTGACTGTTGATCGCTGGCTCAGGCTGCCGCATTCTTTCGCGAAAGTCTTTGTTGACTGTCTGTTGAGTGTTGATGAAAATGAGCGCGTGTACTGCGTGTTTTTGTAGGCTCGGCTCGAATAAATTGAGCATAAAGCCAAGCTCGGCTCGGCGCGAGCTCAAAACTGAAGCTCGAAAAAGCTCGAGAAATCGAGTACTCGCACAGCCCTATATATCATACATAATTTTGACCTTCTTGCTTGCCTCAAGGCTATAATATACAGTGAAATATCATCCATACATTTTCTAGTGACTGGGTTTAAACAGTGTAGGGTGTAAATTTTTAAGCGAGCGAAGCGAGCGTTTCCATTTGACTCTGCCGGAAAAAATAGTCACTGGTTTTGTTTTTTTTTTGTTTTTTTTTGTTTGTTTGTTTTTTTTGTTTGTATGTCTCGCGATAACGTTCGAACGGAGGCTCGGATCGAGTTGAAATTTTCACCATCCGCAAGCTTTGTTCTCGATTGAATGCCATTAGTTTTGTGGCAAAATCGTTCAAAAAGTTAAAAAGTTACATTAAAGTTAATCGAAAGTTTTTTTTTCAAACTCAACGGCGACAAAATCTGAGATAGCCAAATCATTTAGAATGTCCGTCCGGTCACGAATATGTTAATTTTATTTTGATCCGATAAGTAGTGTAGATGGAAATTACATTATAACAAAAGTAACGTTGCCATGGCAACGAAATGACGCGCGAAGTTTCTAATGCACTGCCACCTAGAAGTAATCAAAATACTTTCGAGGAAGCAGTCTATTATTTGTCAACAAAGAGTTTAAATAGTTTTCCCAAGGAGTCAAGGTCCTCTAGATGGCGGTGGATTTTAAAGTAAAGATTTAAACACGGGTTTACCCAAATACCTTGGCAATAATAAATAATACTGGAAACGCAAACGTCGTAAATTTTTAAATTTAAAAAAATGTGCAATGTGGGTCTAGCTATAGCACGTGCTCGCTTATCAACGCGTCCAACTGAGCGTTTCCTAGTTAATGAAAATTATGTCATGTCAAGGTCGACAAAGCAATGTTTCAGAACAAAGAAATAAAATGATGTACGGCTTGGCAAGGTTTAACACACGAATATTATATTTTACAAATTTATACAGGTACAAAGAGAGCAACAAACAATAAACTGTGAATAAGAATAATTAATAACGAACAAGTAATAACAAGGCTTACGCGACTACAGCCTACAAAAGAGGCGTTGGCTGTGACAAACAGGACAAGGATCTAGCATTGAAATCATAATCAAAGCATGTGATTGATATTATTTCCTACATTTAGACAAATGTTTTAAAAACTCATCCGAAGTCAATATATATATATATATATATATATATATTGACCCCATTTACAACATTAAATCGGGTTGGAGGGAGCAGTAGTTCACTACAGTGAACTTCGGTCCAACGATCATGACTGCAACGATTTCCCGTCCCCAACGCTAATTTCACTAAGTTCCTTCTCTTTCCCATTTACACCAATGTTAAACTGTCCAGCGTTAATGGTATATTTCACTGAAAATGTCTGAAAAACCAGCAATTATTTTGCATTATCTTTTTAATCATGTATGTATTTTTTCAAGTTTACTTTTTTATTTATTGACTACATAAATTTATTTTATGCTTATATAATGCTAAAACTAAAAGCATAAAATGAATTTTTTTCTTAAGCGCTGCATGCTATTTTGCATGGGAAAATGGCTTACCGGTACTGATATTAGGCCTAATCTAGGGCTGTATAGAGTGTTATTCATAACTATTTTAGTAAATTTTAAAGAAGACTAGATTAACAGGTTATAAAGGACCAGTGAATTCATGTAAAATAAATGAGGTAAACCTTTAGTCTAGTGTTACACTCAAATTTACAAAAAAACAACATAAATAAACTTAAAATGCTATTATCTCAGAACTTTTATTCTAGCACATTTGCTAACTTCTTTCACTACTTTTCTACAGTTTTTAAGATAAAATGATAATTTATTTTTTAATATGGTCAAGTCTTATTCTGACAAATTTGCCAGACACGTTTTTGATGAGATTTATAGTTTTTTAATTAAAATATGTGAAATATAGATTATGGTACAAAAAACATACCTTTTCCAACAATGCAAAGGAAAAAATCAAATTTATCAAACAAAAATAAAATGATGAAATCCCTCTAATGAATGTTTTGATGTATTGTTTTTTAATCTAAAACACCTTTAACTTCCATGAAAAAATTAAAACTGGAAACCTTAGCATTTTTTAGCAAAACACTGTTTAAACAATGTAAATGTCCATTGTTGGAAAATAACAAAGAATTTTAAACATTTTTTTTGGTAATTATTACTTTCAATAATAATATATAAACAGTTAATCACAAAATTTCAAATGTGTACATGGAACGGTTTAGAAAATTTCAATTTCAGTGAAATATTCCCTCAACGTCTTAACAATGAATTTGTAAGTCCCCTGATAAAAATTGCATAAGTTATTACTCCGCTGCAACGCCTCGAAAAAACAAAAAGAAAAACGGAACATTTACGTAAAATATTACGCACTTGACTCCTGCCCGAGTGCATCGACCAAGCCGGGCGGGCCGGCCTCGCCTCACGAGCCAGCTGGCTTGCTAGTCCAAGGCGCAGGAGCACTGCGCAGTGAGTGTGACAAAGAGCGAGTGAGAGGAGGTCTTGCATCATCACACGGAACTCGGGACCTGTGCAGAGACGTACCAGTAAAGATCGCTACCAGCTGACGCGTGAATAGGCGCTACACCAATAAAATAGACTGCGTACTGTAACTCACAAAATTCAATTTTTTTGTGTGCTCGTTGGAACAATTTCCCATCTGCAACTCAGTCCCTTAAAAATCGTTGGACCGAGGTTCCATTGTACTCGGTTTCTTGGGCTAACATCTTCGTTGCCGGCTAGCCAGGCCTGGCACAACCACGTCCTCAGCTTCTTCCTCGCTCACCTCCTCCACTACCGGAGGTCTGTATCCAATATAATTATTAGTGCTTACTACTTAGTAGGTGTAAGTAGTATTAGGGATGTCACTGGTGTCACACAATGTAACACAATAATATATAGGCCTAATAAATAATAATCACAGATTGATAGTAATAAAAAATATTGGTTGCTAGCAATGACTTTGGTAAGTAAAATCACTAACAGCATGTACACATGTTGTGCAGTGGCGGTGCTACGTGGGGACCTGGAGGGGCCTTGCCCCCGGCCCCCCCGGTGTCAAATGCCTGCCGCATGCGTAATGCTATTACTTAAACTAGGAAGCTTCGCAAACGCTTTTTCAGGCGCGTTGTTGGATGAGCGTAATTAATGCATTGAGCTGCCATGTGTTATGCAGATGGTATTTAAATTGATTTCGTTTTCCCATTGCTGTGGCCTGCGAGACACGCTTGGTAATATTGTTTTAATTTTTACGACGACGACATGAGGATCAGGGGCGTAGGCGTATGTAGGTGTTATAAGTTGAAGAAATTTTTTTAAATTTAAAAAAAAATTGTAAAATTGCGATTTTCATGAGAAATAATTTTTCGATTACGCTCAAATTTCACGTGAATATATTAACTAATGAAATTAAGGTTCTGCAAAAAAATCATTACAATCGGATAAAGCATGTAGGCCTAGGTAAGTCGAAGAAATTGTTTTTAAATTTAAAAAAATCGTAAAATTGCCATTTTCATGTGAAATAACTTTTCGATTGCGCTAAAAAACGGGGAAGTTCCGAGTTCAGAGATTTCGAAGGCCTCCAGAAAATTTCATCGGAATTGAAGTATCAGTTTAGCCGGAATCGTGTTAACAAATTCACAAAAATACAAACAGAAAAAAAAACATTCCGGATTTTTTTCTCCTGTGTAGTAAAATGGAATCTTCGCTATGTCTATGTTCGCTACGCTCATCCAATTTAATTATCAAATCACAAATTTAATTTTGGTAATTTCTTAGGATAACGTACACATGTAAGCCTACAGGCTGTGCTAGTAGGTGCAAATGTAAGAGCGATAGTTTTGATTCAACTGTTCAGGGTATTACCACAATATTTATGACCACGATTGCAGATAGCTGCTGTAAAACATCGTTTACAGAGTCAGAGTGCAGGAATCAGTTTTTGAGCTACTAATTGAAGTTATTTCAACTCTCAATTATTGTGCTGGTGGTATCTGAAGATTTTGCCGCTACCTCAGCCGATTCCATTTCTTCAACTTCAGTTCATCTATCTATTTCACATCTATTGATCAAAAGAAACCGTCATTCTTGATATTTATCATTATAAAAGTGTAGATACTCCCATATAATTACAAGCAAGTTCCCTTATAGCCTATAAGTTATAGGAGTTAAATGTCTGTTGTTAGATCTCGCTTTTGAATAAACAGATATCGGAATCGGTTCATAGAAGTAGTGGATCGGTATCAAAATTGCCAAATTCTGGTCCCCATCTCTTAATTATTTTTATTTCAATGCCATTATCGATGTGGGTGACATCCCTAATTAAACAAACTCAATACATACCTGCGGTATGGGATAAACAAGAATCTCAATTTACAAAATGTACCACTGATATTCCACTGTATAGGCCTACTTTACACTTGTTGCTGCTATTCTTGCCGAGTTATTAACAATATAGCAGATGGAGGGACACAAGTTGATACCAATTTAATGTCTTGACTTATTTAGTATTAAGTAGCTAATCAACATTCTGGTGCTTGGTGGTGAGTGGTTACATGTAGAAAAGAAAATCACAAATTACATTCGGTTCACTAGTTAATAACAATTTTTTGTTGTTGATTTATTTAGTATTAACTTATTAAGTAACAAATCCAAATTCTGATGCTTGGTGGTGATTTGGTAAAAAGAAAAAAACACAAATTACATTCGGTTGACCTATTCTAGATTGTATCTACAATTCTACATTCTACACAAGTTACCACTGTTAATAATCTTACAGAAAAGCTAGTTGTTTTTGTTTAGTCTTGTATTTCATTGCCAAATACTAACAAACATACACTACTTGGTATGTCCTACTATAATTAGGGCTGTGCTATGACATATTCAAATATCGATATCACCCCAAAATCTTTGATATGATATTGATGTATCGAAATGTAATAATTGTTTGTAAAAAAGAAAAAGAAAGGGCCTATTTTTAATAATTTGTGGCCAAATAGGGTTGATATGGTATCAACAAAAATGCATTTAACGATTTTTACGATCTCACAATTGCATTTTATTACCCGGCACCTCCACTGTGTGTACCGGCCAGAATTAATTTAATTTCGACTACTCTGCACCACCAAAATTACGAAATTTAGCATTTTTTGTGTAAATTAAATTTCTATACTTTGATATGAAGCCAAATATCGATATCATTCCCACTTATCGATATTGTATCGAAATATAGATTTTTTCCCCGACTTAACTAGTTATCTGCAGCTCCCTGAAGCAGGAGCGGCTTAGCAGCATTGCTAAGATAATCCTGGTAACATGACATGGCATGCTGACCATTTGGCAAGGGGCCAACGATGCCATGTAATGCAAGCACAAGGTGCACATAATACACAATGGAAATTACACGATGTATAAATATGTAATGGCTAATGTATTAACTAATGCCGGATACTGGCTGATACGTAATGATAATGGTGAACAGAACAAAAGTGGTATTAAAGCAAATACATGACTAAGTACGGTGCCAGTTTTGAAAGAAACGTACATTTGGTTTTATTGCCATTATTGGGTGATTTGTTCAAAGTCCAAGTGACAGAACATGAAGAAAAGTGGGAAACACTGTTAAGTGTAGATTGGTTAGTGGTTACACTTTTTTTGTGCATTGCAAAAAGCATGCATTTCTAATTTGGTTGAACTATTGGCTAAGGTTCCAGACCAACATGCCACTAGATAATAATAAAATAAAATGGTGAAGAAAATAAGCCATTGCAACAGATTCTGCAAAGAGAGTTAATTAATGTAGTAGGTAGGCTACATAGGCTAACTTTTCTGCATTACAAATGGTTTATTTGTAAAAACAACTAACAAAAAACATGCATCATGGATGACTTGGCTTGCTTTGTAGGGGACCACGACTAATGAAGTGCAGAACACCTATTTGTCGCTGAAGCCTAGTGATTATGTAGGCGTAAAACTTATAGGAGCTATTGAAAACGTTTACTAAGATCTGTTTGGATTGTTATAAAATCTAACCAGTGGACTATTTTTTTATTTTTTTCTCAGCATAGATCTGTTTATTTACGTTCATTTTTTCATTGCAATTGTAAGAAAATGTGTTTTGGTCCAGACCAGTCTATAATATATTTTGAAGCCCATTGCACAAGTCTATACAGCGTTCAGGATCTAGTGAGATCTGGACACTAGACATCATAGATGGTTCATTAAGTGTAAACAAACAACAGAGTGTAAATGAAAGATAAAGTTGACGATGTCACAATGGTTTAGCAATTAATACAAGTCGTATGGAGATGGCAAGGAAGATTGTGATGTTACAGGGAGCAAGCTCCGGGTCACTCATACATATTACGTTGGCCAAGTGATTGTTGTTTTCTACCCGAAGAATTTTGATTGCATTACACGTACCGGCCACGAAATTGTTCGTACGGGCCTACGTATCCATTCTTAATTGGAAAAGTCCAGTTATGAAATAATAATTAAAATTAAAATATCTAATGTACTGGGAATTAAAATGTACTTAAATGCTCACTGAGTAGGCAAGACAGTGTTAACAAGAATTGATTACATGATTGAAATTACGAAAAATGGAAAGAGATTTAGTGCAGGTGTCCCACACAAACATTGCCTCTCTGAGAAAGAGCTTAATCCAGGCTTTAAGGTCTGTTAAGTGGACATAGGTATTACAATTATTAATAAGGGTATTTACTATTTAGGTATTACACGTATTACTACATTTACAAATTGTAATAAAAGGCCTAATGTGGGCATTAATTGAGAAGAAGATAATATATAGGGTATTGCCACTTTCATATTTTAAACAATGCATATCGATGAGTAATGTATTTTTTAGTCACATTTGCGAGGAACAAGTTTAAATGTTTCTGTGACTGTGCTGAGCGCACCAAAACAAGGCCACAAGTGTCCAGCCTAGTTGTCGGTTACTAGTAGTGATGGCATCGAGTCCAAAAAGTCCAAACCGGTTCCTCCGCCCCGGAACCGGTTCGGAACCGGTTCTAAAAAAATGGGGAAAAAACGATTTTTTTTTTAAAGTTACAATTTACAATCAGCAGGTCTAAAAGTGCCCTTAAAAAGCATTCTTCAAAGTTCAAACAATGCGCGCGTCCTTGAACAACCCATAGCCTATTGTGCAATCTGGAGTGGGATGGGCCTAGCATAGCTGAATAACTTCACAATCTGTGAGAAAAGAAAGTGCTGTTACGTAGTTACGTACAAAAAAGAAATGAAAAATTGTATTTAAATTATCAATTACTTATTAGCCTACAAATTTTTAACATCACTTTGTAATTTATTTTTTTGGGGGGGGGGGGGAACGGTTTGAAAAGTCGGAACCGGTTTGAAAAGTCTGAACCGGTTTGAAAAGTTGGAACCGGTTTCCGGGTACCCGATGTCATCACTAGTTACTAGCTGTGGTGGGAATCGGTGGGTGAGTAGTTCACCGCAGTGTCAAGTTTCTGTAAGAGTTAGGCAATTGGGGTATTTGCTAAAGAACTCCCTAGTCCCAAATTCTATTCTTAGTTGTAATATTTTGAAGCAAAAGAGATATTTTCTTAGATGTATCAATACATTTTTATGTTTTAATTAAAGGGGTTCCAACTAGTATATATTTTTATATAGGTCTCTAAAAGTTATTTGATAGACAACAGACCAGTCTGTTTTGATTTACTAAGTTGTAAATTTGCATTTTTATTAATCTCTTGTTGGCAATTTATCTTGCTATTCAAGGTGATAAAATTGTCCACTTAGTTGTCTGGAACCCTCTTTCTTACCGTAGCAACCTCGGTCGGGTTTAATTAATGTGCTAGTTTTCTCGAAAAATGCTGATGATGCTTTTTCTTTACTCTAAAATGTTCCTCATTTATTGCTAGGCTAATAATAAAAATTATTAATACTATTTTGCAATTTCAGGATGTTTAATATAATGGTGGTGGTGATGTGTAGGCCCACACAATTAAAACAACTTAATAGTTGTATGTTTCAGTCTGAGAAATAAAGGTGTCATGTTAGGTTGGTATTACATTGGTTTCCAGGTGGTGGCAATGCTGCAGGTTACGGTCAACCTCGTGATTACGGCGGGCAGCCGCCTCGACGCTATTAAAATAGCTCCCTACCAAACACAACATTCGTTTTTAACCGTTGCCCAGGACACAGGATAATACTACTCTAAGCACTTGACACTTGGCAATGCATTTCATTGTTCATTTGGGATTAATGTAGAATAATAAATAAGGTTGATGAGCCCGTTAGTACTTAGCAAAAGTGTATTTCAAGATTAGGTGTTGTATCTCTTTAAAATAGAGACTTACACATAGGCCTAGTACTGGTATTCTATAACATTTATATAATTCTATTTCTATTGGCTTAAACCAATTACAAGCAGGTTCGTATTTCAGTACATCTCAACCGATCATTTATTGTGCAAGGCACAGTGGATAGTTCTGTAATCTCATTCATGTGTTACAAAAGGGTACCGTAATAATGTTCACATTTAAATGTTTAACTTTTTTATAATTTGGTGTGAATTGTGAGACACCAATAATTAATCATTCATACGAAAGTGAAATCAGATTCAGCCATAACAAGTATTCATTTTATGTCTATGAGATAATATATTATGTATATTACACAATAATATCCATGGCTGACATTTTAATTTTTTATGTTCTGTACAATAAAAGAAAAATAGTAAACCCATCAATTGACATTTTGGAGCATTATTTTTACTACTGTAGTATGTAGGCCTTCTGATAGTCTAAATGATAGTCTAAAAGACTGCAAAAATTAACAAACCATATCCTCTTTCCAACGTAAACCTTGCCACTGAAGTGTGAGAGTGGTAGTAATGCAAGCAATTCAATTGTGTGGCCCTAGCACATGTTGATTGAGGTAAACATAGGTCCACAGTTACCCCAAAAAATTGAGTAATTTACATGCTAAACGACCCCCCCCCCCTTCCCCCAAATAAAAAAAAAGTTTGAAAGACAATTTTGTAAATGCCCATTTTAGATTGGAATGATGCTCTAGTATCTATGTGAAACAAAAATAAGCCGATTTAAGGCGTTTACCAAATCACAAATTTTTGCAAATTTTAGGATCAAAACATTTGTGTAAAATCACAGGTACAAGATATAATTTTTAAACTGTCTTATAAGTGTTAGCCTAGTATTATTAATTTATTATCCTCTACATTATGTGGTAAATTTTTTTAATCGTAATTGAATAGCACTTTAAGATAAGGAAAATTATTTCCAATAATGCAAATATTGATTAAGATTTGACAAGGGGATGCTTTGCCTACATACTTTTTTTTAAAAACTTTTGTGATAAATTCATATTACAAATATAGGTACATAATACAACTTCTTAGTGATATAAAAGATGGTTGGTCTACAAACTATTATGATGATGTATGAAAATTGATAGAAAACATTTTAAGATAGTAAGATTGTAATTCACACACTAAAACTGAAGTGAAATATTATTTTATAACTAGTCGTCAAAGAATTCATTAATGGTGTACCTAGTAAGATTTTTACAAAAGGAATTTTTTAGTTTGGATTTGAAAGTTATAGGCAATAGTCTTATATGAATTTGAATTTTGTTATAAATCAAAAGAGGAAATATTGAGGACTTCGAGAATACGTAGAGGGAAGTGTTGTGAGATGGAACATGGATGTTGCCTGATGAACGAGTTGAATAGGAGTATGGTGAAAGAGGGATGGATTGTAACGTACACATAAGGCGGCTTGATGAAAAAAGGATCAAGCGAGAGTTAGGATATTAAGGGCAGGGAATAAGGCTCTACACTACTTCTGTCTAAAGGCTTTAGCAATGGATCAAGCAAGAGTTAGCATTATAAGGGCAGGGCATAAGGCTCTACACTACTTCTGTCTAAAAGCTTTAGCAATGATACGAACCTCTCTCGCTTGATGAATAAGGGATCAAGCGAGAGTTAGGATATTAAGGGCAGGGAATAAGGCTCTACACGACTTCTGTCTAAAAGCTTTAGCAATGATACGAACCACTCTCGCTTGATGAATAAGGGATCAAGCGAGAGTTAGGATATCAAGGGCAGGGCAGGGGCTGGGGTTGTTTTGGGGTTGGACTAATATTGTTTGAGAGAGATTTATGGTTTTTCAAACATGTCATAAATTTTGGGAACTATCCCACCCCTTTCTGATTTTTTCTCAAAAAAATGCGTTTTGTTGAAAATAACTCAGCACAGGGTTATGAACACTCCAAAACATACTTAGCACTTAAAACTAAAAGGTTAAGAGTACAATTCAGCCTGCACTGCAATCATGTAACTTGCTTTCGATAATTTTTGGTCGCGTTGTCGATCATCACGTTCATCCACGTTATCACCCGCCTCGGACCTAGGTAACGCAAACGATGTGAAAAATAGCTGTAGAAAGCCCTCGGAGGAATCTTTCAGCACACTTTTCCATGCAAATATGTTTTCATTATGTTGTTATGCCAGTGGCAATTTTTCAAGATGGCGGCCAAATGTCAAAATTATAAAAATTAATCTTACGCTAAATTTTATCCACAACTCGTTAGTGTTGCATTTTAGTCACTTAAAAACGCACAGAGTTACGTCTCTTGACCGAACTAGTACGATACTTTTGTTTAATTGTCATCTAGATAACTTCTTTCCCCAACAGATAATAGATCAATGCAGTAGGTATGTAATAATTTGCTACTTTCTTAAAAACTTGAATCTAATGGAAACTGAACGATAAGATGAAACGCTTCTGGGATTTAAGGCTGTAAGCTCACAAAAAACAAGAAAAATATGCAAAATATTAGTTGAGTAAGATCGAGTAGATCGAGTAAGATCATTAATCAGTATTTTGAAAAGACCAATTAAAAAAAATAAAAATAAGTTGATGAATACTTCTGCTATTGATACTTTTTAAAATGATTTTGTGTGCTAAGTTTTGTTCAAAGTACTATTTGGAATTGGATGGTTGATATTTTTATCATAGCTTCCCTTTTGACTCTGCAATGAAGTAGTAGTATTTTGAAATGTATAGCTTTCGTATATAAAGTTGTACTATTTTTCTTATGGCGGTACAAATACCAGCAACATACCTGAAAATGCAAAACAATTATATGTACTAGGGAAACGCCAATGGGAAAATCGGGCGAAAAAACGAAATAGTTACACAAAATAAAAAATGTGTTTTATGCTTTAAATAGATCTAATAAGTAAAAAAAAGCTTTCTTAATTTAGTAGTGTTTTCTTTTTTTTATATATTTATATGTATGTATTATAAGTATAATTTTAGAAATATATATATATTTATGGTTTGACATAGTTTAAAAAAAATCAATTATAATATAATATGTTATATATTATATTTATAACATTTTTCTATAAAATATATTTATTTTTATTGATTAGATAAATATAAATAGTACTTATAATATGTTATTGTAATTTCGTTCATTGTTCATTATCTCCGCTCTTTTTAAACCACGTATTGCTTATTGGGGGAAGATTTTATTCCTAAACTATTGGTCCGATTAGGCTGATTTTTTTTGAGAGCTCATTACTTAGTCTTACAATCTAGGTGATCGTTTTTCGCATCAGTTGTGATTTACTACTTTGAGAAAGTTATGTGTGTCATATGTTTATTTGATTATTAAAATGTTAACACTTCACGATCAATAAAACATAATGAATCAAATAAAACAATCACCTAGATTGTGCAATGGAGATACCTGAACGTTTAAAACTTAACCCTAGCCTTCTATCTCTAAATCTATAGTCAATATTTGTTTCCTTAGGATCGAGTGTATTTCCATGCTTTCTGGCTTGAAATTTTGGTGAAATTAACAAAAAACAGAAAAAACTTTGACCTACATCAATTTCTTTTTTCATCTTAACCTCTGAAAGTTTCAAGTCAGTGGTATAAAAACTATAGAATCTAGTATTTTCACCAACGTCCTCTCTTAACCACTTGAACACACCCATTTTAAGACATTTTGTGGCCCCATATACACCAAGAAATCCCAAAAATCTCCTTAAACCGTTTCCCCCCCCCCCCCCCCTTTTTAACTTAAATTTGTTATTTTGTTGTTCTTGCCAATTTTACTTGTTTTTGAAATATATTTCAAAGCAGGACTCTATGTTGAGCCCTACTTTGCTACTTTTCCACGTGTTTTGGCTAGGTCTAGACCTAGGCCTGTCTTGTCCATCATCCGTCACACCCCCACCACCACTATCATTCCCACTTCCTAACATATCACTACTGTCCTGCACCGATTCCTCACTATCGCTTGATAAATAATCATGTTCTGAACCACTAGATACACTCACTTCATTTTTTCCGCGGTTTCATAAAAGATTATTCAAAGAAACATCATTCGTTTCGTAATTTTGCGTAGCCATCTTGGAAACACATGTTGACACTTCCAGCTATCAAGTAGATTACTTTATTGACCTTCCGAGAAACGAGAACACAAGTCTAGCTAGTGCTGCTATCTAACAGCAACTTACTTGAACTACTTCAGTGAAGCTTTTAGCGGGAATATGAACGTGAAGCTGGCGGGAGACTTTGAAAAATGCATGACGCACTACGTGAGCGTCATGTGTATGGGAGGACACGCGTCCTCATGACGCACCCGTATGCGTCACGTGTGTTCATGTGGTTAAACGAGTGAGTGAGCCATGTGTTGAGTACCCGGTAATATTACTTTTCTTTCCCCTATCTTAGTCCTCTCTAGCCTATTACGGGCTAGAGTGGCGCATTATGGCCTTACAGTTGACGCGCCCTTATACCAATTAAACTTAAAAACCCTATAATTTATACCAATATAATTATCAAACTTAAATGCAAATGTTCCCGGGTACTCAACATATGATTTGCTCACTCGTCTAACAACGACTTTGGCATTTCCCTAGTCTAGTTGGCTAAGGCGCTTTTATAGCCGAAATGTGGGAGACGTGGGTTCAATCCCTTGGTCGGGAAAGATTTTGTAATTTCTGGATTGTATTTTAAAAATTATTAAACATGTTTTGAAATGCATGTAACGCAGTGTAGTCCATCATCTGTGATAATACTATGGAAAACATAGCCAGTACAAAATACGTGTAGATTGCAATGTTTACTCAATCCCTGAGCAAAGTTTAGAGGTACCTTGAGCGTGCCAGATTCTTAGAGGTACCTTGAGCGTGCCAGATCCGATACACTTGGCGTGCATTTTACCATCCAGACAATACCAAACAAAATATTTTTAAACATAACCATTGTAGTTAAATTAATGTTACCTTAGCAGGCCTATTTTCAATTTATCATTTTTGTAGGTTACAATACCCAAGGATCTAGGATATTGGGTAGCAGTTCTTCAGTAACTTCGTCCGGATGTCTTTAATTTCAGCGCCAATCGTCTCAATTAGGCGATTTGATGTACACACCACAAACAAACAAAACAACAAAAACACAAACCAGACAACACAGAATCACAAGCAGCTTTTCATTGAATTTTGGATACCATGTCTAGCTGATTTTGTTAGCAGTTCTCAGTAAACTCGTTCCGGATGTCTGTTAAAAATTTCAGCGCAATCTGTTCTGCAATTTAGCAGATTTTTGATGTACACACACACACACACACACACACACACACACACACACACACACACACACAGAATCACGGAAGAGCGGTTTGAGTTGAATGGAGACACTCATTCGCAGTGTTGGGTAGGAGCTTTTAAAAAAGAACGCGTTCTTTTTTCGGGAACTTTTTGAGGAACGCGTTCCATTTGAGTAAGAGGAACTTTCAACACAAAAGTTACAAATTTATGGTTACTTTTAATGAAGTTTTAGAAGTTCCTTTCACACTTAGTGATGACAAAACCCACCATTCTTATACATCTGAAAACGAATTTAGCTGATACAAATATAAAATTAGTTGGTTTAAAAAAAACAGTAGCATACCATTTTTAGGAGTCATAACCTCGATTGATGAACCTGTCATATTTGCTAGCGACGACGGGACTAAAAAATCGCGACCTAAATCCTATGTACCATAATTTATCTGATAAAGGAACTTTTATTATCTCAGGAACTCAAAAGTTCCTTTTTTGTGAAGGAATTGTAACTTTTAAAAGTTCCATTTGAAGGCCAAGTAATTTAACTTTTAAAAGTTCCTTTTTTGACGGAACTTACCCAACACTGCTCATTCGCTTCGCTTTCTCGTTTAAAAAATGCAAGGTATTAAAGAATTGCATATTGAAGGTTGAGTGTAAGCTATAATAAAATAATCAGCCTTCTGAATCGTATACTTTTTGCAGAACTTAGCTTGTCCATAAAAGTTACAAGAGAGGAAGTATGCATCACATATACCGGTACATGTATTTCAAACTGTCCAATTAAAGTGAATTATGTATGTGGTAACGTATTTGTTCATTGATTAATTGACTTGTAATATGCACTTACCACTTTGTGTGTAAGGTGTCAAATTATACATTTTTTTCCCTTGTGCAAAGTGTGCCTCTTCAGCCATCTTCTGTCTTGCTTCCCAATATAAGACTAGGGCCTCCTTTTCTGTCCTGCTCAGTTCGTCGGGCAGGGAGTCGATGTCACTCTTAACCAACCAACAAGGATAAATAAATAATTTGGTCATTTCAAAAGATTGTGATAAGTTATCTTACTCTATAACTACTGTTATATGCGTATTTTGGGTAATTTTGGGGTGAACTCAGCTCACAGCCTTAAGAAAGGTAAGCCTAGGTCTAGCTCCGACACAAATCCTACCTAATATTGTAAAACATTCATTAATCACATCATTGACAAAGACAATGGTGTATGTATAGTACAGTATTTAAATAATTATTATTTAGGTAATTATGTCTACATTAAAATTGGTTTGTGAAGAACGAACAATTTATTCGTTGACCGCAACATTTTTCCTTTAGTCATCTATTTTCTAATCTAGATTACAACGGTTATCTATTATCTTTATCAGATGATTTTAAATAGTGTTAGTTACCCGTTATATTTATCTAGATGATTTATTTGTGTAAGTATCTTATTTTTATCTAGATAATATTTATTGTTATCTGGCCCAAACTGGATATAAGTATTACATCGGTACTTCCTTTGCTGGCTAAACAGGTAATCCAACTTAATTTTTTGTGAAGAGTTGCATGTAGCCCTACACTTGAGTAAAAGAAAACATACTACCTTTGCTGGCTAAACAAGTAAACGCACTAAAATGTTTTGTTATAATAATATTTGATTAAATTTACAATCATAATTCTTGTGATACCAAAAAAAAACACACCTTCTTTGCTGGATAATTAGGTAAACCAAGTTGGTTTGTATAAGAATGTGTTATGCTCATGATATGAGTAAACCCAATAACATATTTTGGTATAATATGTGATTGTATTGACAATCATAATTCTTGTGATACCAGAAAAACATACCTATGCTGACTAAACAGGTAACTTTGCAGTAGCTTAAGTTAATTTATTATACAAGGATGCAAATCAATTTATTGAATGGTCCCTATATGCCCGATTTTTGCATCCTATCAATTGTTCAATTTATAATTAAGTTTTTAGATAAATAAATAATAAAATAAACAAACTTTTGTTTTGTATAGGCACAAGTCGACAATCAAAATACTCATGATATGAGTAACACATACTTCCTTTGTTAGCTAAACTGGCCTTTTTTACATATGATATTGTTAACAATCTGAATACTCATGATATGAGTAACACATACTTCCTTTGCTAGCTAAACCGGCCTTTTTTACATATGATATTGTTAACAATCTGAATACTCATGATATGAGTATACCTACTAACTTCCTTTTTTAAAGATAATGTCAATTTTTTACATATATGATGTAACAAACTGATACTCATGATATGAGTAACACATACTTCCTTTTATAGCTAAACCGGCCTTTTTTACATATGATAATGTTAACAATCTGAATACTCATGATATGAGTAACACATACTTCCTTTGCTAGCTAAACCGGCCTTTTTACATAGATATGTTAAATCCTGAATACTATGTATATGAGTAACACATACTTCCTTTGCTAGCTAAACTGGCCTTTTTTACTTTGATAATGTTAACAATCTGAATACTATGATATGAGTAACACATACTTCCTTTGCTGCTAAACCGGCCTTTTTTACATATGATAATGTTAACAATCTGAATACTCATGATATGAGTAACACATACCTTCTTTGCTAGCTAAACCGGCCTTCTTTACATATGATAATGTTAACAATCTGAATACTCATGATATGAGTACACATACTTCCTTTGCTAGCTAACCGGCCTTTTTTTTCATATTATGATAATTTACATCTGATACTCATGATATGAGTACCACATACTTCCTTTGCTAGCTAAACCGGCCTTTTTTTACATATTATGATAATGTTAACAATCTGAATAACCTGATTGAGTAACACATACTTCCTTTGCTACTAAACCGGCCTTTTTTACATATGATAATGTTAACAATCTGAATACTCATGATATGAGTAACACATACTTCCTTTGCTAGCTAAACCGGCCTTTTTTACTTATGATAATGTTAACAATCTGAATACTCATGATATGAGTAACACATACTTCCTTTGCTAGCTAAACCGGCCTTTTTTTACATATTATGATATGTTAACAATCTGAATACTCATGTATGATAACCAACTTCCTTTGCTAGCTAACCGGCCTTATTTTACATATGATAATGTTAAAATCTGAATACTCATGATATGAGTAACACAACTTCCTTTGCTAGCTAAACCGGCTTTTTACATTGATATGTTAACAATCTGAATACTCATGATATGAGTAACACATACTTCCTTTGCTAGCTAAACGGCCTTTTTACTTATGATAATGTTAACCAATCTGAATACTCCCTGATATGAGTACACATACTTCTTTACTAGCTAACCGGCCTTTTTACATAAAATGTTAACATCTGAATACTCATGATATGATAAACATACTTTTCTTGCTAGCTAACCGGCCTTTTTACTTATGATAATGTTAACAATCTGAATACTCATGATATGAGTAACACATACTTCCTTTGCTAGCTAAACCGCCTTTTACATTGATAATGTTCACAATCTGAATACTCATGATATGAGTAACACATACTTCCTTCGTTAGCTAAACCGGCCTTTTTTACATATGATAATGTTAACAATCTGAATACTCATGATATGAGTACACATACTTCTTGCTAGCTAAACCGGCCTTTTTTACATATTATGATAATGTTAACAATCTGAATACTCATGATATGAGTAACACATACTTCCTTTGCTAGCTAAACCGGCCTTTTTTACATATGATAATGTTAACAATCTGAATACTCATGATATGAGTAACACATACTTCCTTTGCTAGCTAAACCGGCCTTTTTTACATATGATAATGTTAACAATCTGAATACTCATGATATGAGTAACACATACTTCCTTTGCTAGCTAAACCGGCCTTTTTTACTTATGATATTGTAAAATCTGAATACTATTTTATTTATGTATTTATTTACTTATCTAGGTGCCCGTTAGGGCGCCGCATCCAAGTCGCTACGCGCTTCACACTCTGGCATCTTATACAGCAAGCAGAGTTGGGGTGTTTCAAGGTGTCACCCAGTCATCATGAAAGTGTTATAAACTTTATAACTGTCATAATTGAGGGGATTTTGGTACATGACAACACATGCCAAATTTTATTGGGGTACGATCATTCCTTCTGGGTGAAAACATGCATTGAAACATGCCCAAGTTTAGACCAAATGGATAGTGCTACAACGTTCATGTTTTGCAAGTATATTATGATAATAAATAAACTAATAATAGTGAAGTGGTGCCTTTTGAAAGAAAAAGTTGAAAAAGTTAGCTTGAAGGCATCAAAATATATAGGTTTTTATATTAGCCTTTTACAGGCGTATAATAAACAAGTAGGTAACTATAGAAACTTGACAATAATCACCTACAATGCATACAAAAAGCTATTCTTTGGGCCACGAGATATTTAACACCCTATTGTTAATTGGCAGTACCATAGCAATTAATACTACTTTAGTACATTTTATTCTATTTTAACAAAAATAATTTTGCAATAGAACTTGAAAAAGTGACGAGATCCCTCGCATACAAAAAACTTGTAAAAATAAGCCAAACCTTACACACTCAAAAGTAATAAGATCTAAATGAAGGGCCAAGCTCATGTACCCTTCGACATTTGCGCATTATTGATTCATAGACATACACTGCCCCGTTACTACATCCTTGAAAAGCTTGGCAAAATAGAATTTGCAACTATTAATTGAAATGTAATGGTCCATGTAAATTTTATTTTGACAAGCTTTTCAAGGGTGTAGATACAGTCTTGGGGAGAAGCGCGCTACATGTAGCGCGCTACTTTTACGTGTAGCGGAGCCAGTAGCGCGCTACTTTATTAAGGGGGCATATTGTAGCGGTAGCATGCTACAATTTTTGTAGCGTTAGCGTGATATTTGCGCTACTTTTTAAGTTCCGGGGCCTGCAGTCCCAGTACCACGTAAAGTCAAAAGTCGGGGGGGCGCTGAATAACGCCGAATGGAACAACGCCGAATCGATCGTGTGTAGTGTACGCACCACGCTACTCTTTTGTGTTGGAAAAGAAAGGTTAGGAGGAAAATTGGCAAGTACACTACACACGATCGATTCGGCGTTATTCCATTCGGCGTTATTCAGGCATCCCAAAGTCGGCACTGCAAACTAACTTGTAACGCCCGCCGCGCCACGTCATGTGCTCGCCGTGTAGACCGGCCCGTAATCTCGTCTCACTTCCACACCATCTCCCTCGCTCTCTCCCAGCGAGCCTCTCTCTTGCTCGCTCTCTCCCTCCCTCTCTCTCTCTCTCTCTTTGTTTTTTTGTTTCTTTTGTTGGTTGGATGGAAGATAAGGCTTCACTAGCCTTAATCCCGCCTTAAAATAAAGACTTTTATCTATCTATCTATCTTCTCTCTCTCTCTCTATGGTTGGATGGAAGAGAAGGCCTAACAGGCCTTAATCCCGCCATTAATAAAGACGACAATCAATCAATCAATCAATCTCTCTCGTAAACAAAGATGTATCCACGATAATTAGAAGTCGTATTATTGATTTAGAGCATAAGCCGCTCAATAATTACGCCAATCGTCTGAATTGCATATTAAAATGAAGTGATTAGTGTCATATAGCCTATCCCTCCTCCCTTGGGACATTCCAGGCTATATCGCTATTGTACGGCACCAAGGCCTATTCCGAACCTTGTTTGTCGCATTCTTCTGCAGTGATTTCGCGAAAAACACTTTGTTGAAAATAAGAAATGCAATATGAAAGTTGATCATTAGGCCTAGACTAGGGCCTAGTCTAGCCTAAACGTTAAAAGAACGCCTTCTATCACAATGGAAACCGAAACTATGTGCTTTTGATGATAGATCACGATCGAGTTGATGTAAATGGAGTTAAAAACAATTGCGGCACGACGTCAAAAGGCTTTAAAAACGGGATAATTTGGGATCTCGACGACCCCCAATTAAACGGGAACATGTAGCGGAAAAGTAGCGCGCTATATTTCTTGAGTAGCGCGAATGTAGCGTCGCTACATCTGAAAAAAGTAGCGAAAAAGTAGACTTTTTCGGGGCATGTAGCGTTAGCGATAGCATGCTACTTTTAAAAAGTAGCGACCCCAAGACTGTGTAGATACGGGGCAGTGTATTTCTATGAATTAATGCGCAAATGTAGAAAGGTAAATGAGCTTGGCCCTTCATTTAGATCTCATTTCTTTTGAGTGTGTAACATTTGTCTGTATTTTTACAAGTTTTTTGTATGCGTGGGATTTATTTAACGTCTATCCTATTCAGTTAAAAAACATATACAAAGGGGAACAACTAAATAAATCTAAATTACATTATTGCAGACACAACAATGAACTATAGTTGAGTAAAGTGTATAGTAGGCTAACATAACAACAACAATGTATTAATAACACAACAATCTGTGTAGGCCTAACTCATGATCCTATGCATACAAAATACTTTTCATTTCATCTAAGCTCCCCACCTCTTACCTCCTATTAGTTCTGACTGTGGGTAACATTAAAGCCTAAATACAAATACATCTTTTCATATGCTTGCATTTTTGGCTTCATGAATAAATAAATAAATAAATTTTACTCCTATGCATAATGTCAAGTCCAAGGAGCAGTGCCGTATATGAATCATTTGTAACAGTGGCGCCGGATTTTGAAAATTCTGAAGGGTGCTCAACTTCGTGGAGAAGGGACCAAGCACAAGTTTGGGAAGCGGAGCCCCCCAACATTAGCGCCGCAGGCGAAAATTTTGAAAATCACGTTTTTAGAGTGCGTTTAGTGCGTTTTAGACAAAAATAGGGGGCTGGCTGCAATACCGAAATACTGTAGATTTTGTACCGCAAAAACTAGAAAACTACCAAGAAGAGAATTGGAACACTAACGAGATAGATCATCATGTTACCAAAATAATGCAATTTTTTACAGTAAAAACTAGAAAACCGTAATAAAAATATGGAAGTGCGAGATAGACCATGTTACAACCATCGAATATGCATATCATTACGTTCGCGATCGCGTCCAACAATCATGACTGAGCCTTCCTGCATGACTCACCACTCAAGTCAGTTTGATGTTTGACTAGCTCTAGCATAGCATATCAGTTCTCAGCGCGAGCACTTGGCACAGCAACAAACAAAGACCCCCCCCCCGCCCCCTCACGTGTTGAAGCTGACTGCAAGAAACAGTGGATATTGTTTCGTTACTTCAATTGTGATTACCATTAAAGTTGCAAAAATATTTCAAAATGCAAAAACATTGTTTTAATCACTTTGATTGCTTCCAAGTGAAAAATAGAAACATTTTTTTTTTTTTAATGCCTCAAAACTTAGATAGTTATATGCCTAACTTTTATTTTAGTCAGGATGTTTGGAGGGGTGCCGCACCCCTCCAAACAATCTGAGGGGTGCTTCAGCCCCTGAGCACCCACATAATCAGTGCCCCTGATTTGTAAATCAGTTTAAATTATAACTGCACAGGATACATTTTAGATAACTAAATTCATACAATAAGGAATTACTAATTAATCTACTTTCAAAAGTTGGGGTGTGCTACAATTTGTTTGAATTACATTTGGCAGGCTCAAGTTTACAAACAAGAAATGTAATTAAATGTTTGTTTGATGGAGAAGAGCAGTTAGTGCTTCCAGCTGTTATGAGCACGACAAACATAATATAATGTGATTCAACAGTATTGGTCATGGTTACAAATTCATGTAACACGATGGAAAGACAGCCCAGGAAATAACTAAACTACCAACTTTCACATCAATGGTTGAAGAGTCGTGAAATGGATACAAAAATAAGTAGGTAACATACTTCCAATATAATCTAGCTTTGCATTATGGATCCACACTGGTGTTAATGATTTGCATTTGCAGCAGTCACACTTGATGGCATGCTAAATGAAAATACTAACTTTGCACATATAGAATATTGTCAAAGAAACAAATGTTTACAGTGGGTTGACAATTATTAATGTTATTGGTATGATGGTAATTATAATAATGAATTATCTTCTTTGTACAGAGTACACAACATAAAGGAAGTATAAATTTAAAATTATGAAATTAGTTATTTTATGTAGGCATAACAAACACTTTTATGAAATTGAAAACATATATACCAATTTATTTGCTGGTGAGAAGGACATAAAATGTGGGGAAAATTGATAAAAACCCACTAAAGCTTTGAACAGAGTTTAGTTACTAGTACACATAGCAAGATGGAAAGAACCATTAATTTGGGTACCGGTACACCGTAACCAACACTTTTTTATGAAAACATAAAAAAATTGAATACTGGTATATATTTGCTGGTGAGAAGGACATAAATGTGGGTAAAATTGATAAAAAGTGACAAAAACCCACTAGAACTTCCCACAGAGCTAAGTTACTAGTACAGTATATGTATAGCAAGATAAAAAGAACCATTAATGTGGGTCTAACAAACACTTTTTTGAAATTGTTAACAAACATGTATACCAAGTTTAACACTGGTATTTATTTGCTAATGAGTAGGACGTAACATGTGAAGAAAAGCCGATCTAAACCAGCAGACATTTATTCAGAGCTTATGCAGACATATCTTGTCATTTAAAAACCGTTGTAGGATAGAAGTATCGGTAAATGAATGTTGGAGAGATATGTGCCCGAGTTTAGTCCGTCCATGTCTACATGCAATGTTTCTTCTAAAGTATGTTTTATGTTTGTTAGGTTGAAAGGTGTTGGCAACATTGACACCACAGGCTGCAACTGCAAGTCATCCATACATTATCATTGGTATGTTCTTTTTAGTACTGTACATGTATGCCAGGAATGACTTAGGCTTAGGGTACTCAAATCCAAACATTATTCCAATCGGTTTTAAGGATTTGAATCTTGTTTGGCTATGTATTTGTTGACTGGAAAGTTTGTAATCGTTTTATCTACCTAATAGTTTAAATTTGTGACTCACTAATTGATCCATGTTTTACTAGCCGATGTCATACCTCATCACAACATTTACTATGATACGTGAAAGAAACGTGAAAATAGTGTTTTGTGTGTAGTTGCTACAATCAAAGCACTATTTTCCACTTAAACTAAAGCGGCTGTCACACGATCGAGAAAATCGCACGAGTTTATTACCATCCAAGGTAACAATAACGCCACCTATTGGTGTTCACTGGTCACGTGTTACGGTAGTGAGTTCTGATTGGCTCTCGCTACCTCGACTCGCTAGGAAGTTGAACAAGCTGGACATTTTTCGTGGCGAGCGCGAGCTCACGCTCGCTGGCTCACCGTCTGACGGGGAGGCGGTGAGTTCCATGTAAATAAGTGCAGGCCTACTCCCAGAGAGTTACTCGCTCGCGCGATTTTCTCAATCGTGTGACAGCCGCTTAAGGTTTGTCCAGTCCTATTTTTATTTGATTGTACATTGTCTTTATTATTTTATTATTATTATTACTATTTTTATTATTATTATTATTATTATTATTATTATTATTATTATTATTATTATTATTATTATTATTATTATTATTATAATATTTAATTCAAACTTCATAATTTTAAAATTATATATGAGAATACCTCATAGGCCTATACAATTACTTTAATGATGAAACTTTAAGAGCAGGTTTTATTTATTAGCTTACAGGTATACAAAGTTTTGTACAGTGATATGGTTCAATATTAACATTAAAAAAATACTACAGTTTTATATTACAATTTTCCAAATTTTCCAAAGAACCTTTAAAATATATTAGCCCATTTTTTTGTTCATAGCTCTCAGGTAACAAATTCCATTCTGGTACTGTTCTATTAATAAATGAAAATTTTCCTACATCTCTTAATAATATTGCTTTTTAAGCGAGCGAAGCGAGCGTTTCCATTTGACTCTGCCGGAAAAATTAGTCACTGGTTTTGTTTTGTTTTGTTTTTTTTGTTTTTTTTGTTTGTTTGTATGTCTCGCCATAACGTTCGAATGGAGGCTCGGATCGAGTTGAAATTTTGACCATCCGCAAGCTTTGTTCTCGATTGAATGCCATTAGTTTTGTGGCAAAATCGTTCAAAAAGTTAAAAAGTTACATTAAAGTTAATCGAAAGTTTTTTTTAAAAACTAAACGGCGACAAAATCTGAGGTGGCCAAATCATTTAGAATGTCCGTCCGGTCACGAATATGTTAATTTTATTTTGATCCGGTAAGTAGTGTAAATGGAAATTACATTATAACAAAAGTAACGTTGCCATGGCAACGAAAAGACGCGCGAAGTTTCTAATGCACTGCCACCTAGAAGTAATCAAAATACTTTCAAGGAAGAGTGTATTATTTGTCACCAAAGAGTTTAAATAGTTTTCCCAAGGAGTCATGGTCCTCTAGATGGCGGCGGATTTTATCCACAAAGTAGAAGGTTTACACACGGGTTTACCCAAATACCTTGGCAATAATAAATAATATTGGAAACATGGCCCTGTGGACAGCGAACGTCGCAAATTTTAAAATTAAAAAAAATGTGCAATGTGGGTCTAGCTATAGCACGTGCTCGCTTATCAACGCGTCCAACTGAGCGTTTCCTAGTAAATTTCCAATCAGGTAGGTAGGGGTTATAGTAAATCCCCTTTTTAAGGAAACTATTGATTTCTCCCCAGCATGGAAAATCCCTAGATGCCTTATTCGCGAGCAAAGCGAGCGTTTCCATTTGACTCTGCCGGAAAAAATAGTCACTGTTTTTTTTGTTTTTTGTTTTTTGTTTGTTTGTATGTCTCGCCATAACGTTCGAACGGAGGCTCGGATCGAGTTAAAACTTGGACCATCTGCAAGCTTCGTTCTCGATTGAATGCCATTAGTTTTGTGGCAAAATCGTTCAAAAAGTTAAAAAGTTCCATTAAAGTTAATCGAAAGTTTTTTTTTCAAACTAAATGGCGACAAAATCTGAGGTGGACAAATAATTTAGAATGTCCGTCCGGTCACGAATATGTTAATTTTATTTTGATCCGATAAGTAGTGTAGATGGAAATTACATTATTCCAAAGTACCGTTACCATGGCAACGGAAAGTCGCACGAAGCTAGAGCTTTTTTGACTCATGATAGCGGTCGAACGGAGTTTCGGATCGAGTTGAAATTTGGACCATCCGCAAGCTTTTTTTTTTCCTATGCCGAAAGCTTGATTTTTCAATCATTTTTCTTCCTGGCTATCCAGTAAATATGTGCTTCCTTCTCTGGCCCGCTCAGGTTATTTGGCAGGGCGTCAATGTCAGATTTAAGTGCGGCGCAGCTGAAGAGGTGCGCTCTGTCCTGAAAACCCGATGTACATAGTTTGCAAGTTGCTTGTTCCTTTGTGATTTGAAATCGACTCAGGTGGTGCTGCAGGACATCATGTCCTGTGGCCAGCCGGAACTGCGCTGTTGCTACCTTTCTTGTCCAGGATTTGTCTGGCCCTTTGAGGACCTCGTCCCGCCATGGTTTGTGATACATCTTGGCCTCTTGAAGTCTTCCATAGGATGTCTTGAGGCCCTCCTTGGCAAGGTTTTTGGCAGAGTTGTAGGAGATACTCGCCGTGTCAGGGGCAGACTTCTTTGAGCCCAACTTGGCTAGCGCGTCAGCCTTCTCGTTGCCCAGGATGTTGCAGTGGCTGGGCACCCATTGAATTTTAAGCACTTTCCCATGCATCACATTTTTTATTAAACTCTTTAAGAGACAGGGAGGCTTCTTCACATTTTCCCATCGGACAGATCTTCTTGATGGCGGCCTTGCTGTCAGAGATAATGACAAATTTTGTCTTTTTGAGTGGAAATGTTGGTGTTTCTGCGATTTTCTCTGCTGCTCTGGAGATGGCATTTATTTCTGCATCAAAAATGCTCGAGCCTGGTGCCATCGGGTGCGCCTTTTCAAAGAAGATGCAATGGAAGCCAAAGCCAGTATTCCTCCCCGAGCTGTTTCGGGAGCCGTCCGTAAAAACATGCACCCATTCGGATATTGGGTAGTGCTTCTTCAGATGCGCTTCGATAAGCACTTTCAGCTCGGACTGGCTTTTTTCCTCCTTCTTGCCCATACCTTCCACTTGAAGATTGAAGTCAATCTTGATAGTCGAGTTTGGAAGGCTATTGACATCTAGGCTGGCAAGCTTTTGTCGAGGGTGGTGTAGCAGGTCCGGACAGTGCTCCGTTTTTAGGAGTGTTGTCTTTTGGGCAAAATTTGTGTGTCCTGCTGCGCTTGCCGTTGGAAAGGCTAGCCAAGATGTGTCAATTCTCACCAGTTTTTCATGCAGTATGATGGCTTTCTGCTCTAGTCTCTGTATTAGGGGCTCTACTTTACAGTAGGCTTCCATTGCTGCCACCGGTGTTGTCTTTACTGCACCGCTGGCTAGTCGAAGGGCCTGATTCTGGATTTTGCCGAGTATATCAAGGTTATGCTGCGCCGTACTCAAGGACCGGACCCACATAGGTCTTGTAGGTGAGAACCAGTGTGTCAATCCTGGCTCCCCAGGACACTCCGGCCGCACGTTGCATCAGACGCAGCCTCTTTTTAGCCTTCTCAGCAGTTTTCTCGAAATGGGCCTTGCCGGTGAGCTTCTTGTCGAGGATGGCTCCGAGGTAGGTGACGTGCTCCTCTTTTTTGAGCTGCTGTCCCCCGATGTACAGCTCGAGGGTGGGGTCTTCGTGTTTAAAAGTGAAGACCGTGTAACACGATTTGTTAGGGTTCACCATGAAGCGACGGGATGCAAGCTAGCCAACCAACATACTTAATGCGGTGGAGAGCATTATCTGCAGGCCGCCGAGGTTCTTGCCTGTGACATAGACAAAGAAGTCGTCAGCGTAGACCTTGATCTGGCTTTGATCTGGATTGAATGCCATTAGTTTTGTGGCAAAATCGTCCAAAAAGTTATAAAGTTACATTAAAGTTAATCGAAATTTTTTTTTCAAACTAAACGGCGACAAAATCTGAGGTGGCCAAATCATTTAGAATGTCCATCCAGTCACGAATATGTTAATTTTATTTTGATCCGATAAGTAGTGTAGATGGAAATTACATTTTTACAAAAGTAACGTTACCATGGCAACGAAAAGTCGCACGAAGCTGGAGCTTTTTTGGCTCAGCGGTCGCACGAAGATTCAGATCAGGTTGAAATTTGGACCATCAACAAATTTCGATGTGGATTGAACGACATTAGTTTTGTGGCAAAATCGTTCAAAAAGTTACAAAGTTACATTAAAGTTAATCGAAAGTTTTTTTTTCAAACTAAACGGCGACCAAATCTGAGGTGGCTAAATCATTTAGAACGTCCGTCCGGTCACAAATATGTTAATTTTATTTTGATCCGATAAGTTGTGTAGATGGAAATTACATTTTAACAAAAGTAACGTTAACATGGCAACAAAAAGTCGCACGAAGCTAGAGCTTTTATGGCTCATGATAGCGGTTGCACGAAGATTCAGATCAGGTTGAAATTTGGACCATCAACAAATTATATAGCACGTGCTCGCTTATCAACGCGTCCAACTGAGCGTTTTCCTAGTATAATTTACAGAGCCCGTCTCTTTTTCTCCTCAAATCCAATTAAGGTGTCCCACCCTAAATCATTTGTCAGCTTTCCCAGCTGTTTAACATTTAAATCTGTTTCTTTTATCCACCATTTAAAAAAAATCATTTAACCTTTCTGGCAGCCTTTCTCTGTACCTTTTCCAATTCCATTATTTCACCTTTGTAGTAAGGGTCCCAAATTGCCCCTGCATATATTCTAAAGCAGGTCTCACAAGGGTTTCATATGTTTGTACCTTAATTTCAAATGAAGCTCCTTTCAATATATTTTGTATTACAAAATTTAACACTCCTACACCCTTCTTAATAACCGACTGCATTTGCCCCTTCCATTTTAAACCCTGCTCTAGAATCAAAATGCTTATAGATTTTCTCCCTCTTTAACACTTCCCCCAGCTTGGCACCCAACTTCTCAACTAAACATGCATAAACTTGAGGTTATTCAAAACCGTGCAACTAAAGTTATTTTAAAAAATGTTTTTTATTCTGAAAGTGCCTCTGAGCGCTTAAACAAATGTGGACTGCCATCAATACAAAATTATTGTAAACAAACTGATGTTAGATTTTTAAGTAACTTAATTACCGGTGTTACTGACCTTGATCCTTTTAAAAGAATAACAATTCAGAAAAGACAGTTTAACCGACATAATACTGGCCTAATTTTAAACCCTCCCCGTGCTAGAACATCTATATACCAAAATCATTTTTATAACCGTGCTGTTACTTTATGGAATACTATTCCTCTAGAAATCAAAGATGCTCCAAATTTCAAGAATAGAATAAAAGAATATTTTAGTTAAATTGTTTTTATATGTCAGTATACTACATGAGGCCTACCATATTTTGATACTACAACATTATGTTAATTTATTGACTATTTTATCCATTGTTTTCAAATAACATTAGGCCTAAGTTATTTTAATTAGTTTTAATGAAGGGAATCAGGCATTCTTGCTATGGGGCTATGCCCTCTCTGATTCTCTTCAACATGTTAAGTGTACATTGTACTTTGTAGCTTAATTTGTTGAAATAAAAAAAAATAATAATAATAATAATAATAAAAGCATATACATTGGATTTCTTACATTAAACTTTTGTCTTCCAAAACTAAAAATTTGCATTTCTCAACATTCAGACCCATCTTATTAATTTTAGACCAATTTCCTAACAATTCTAAATCCTCTTATAAGATTTTAGAATCTCTTGCATCTATAATTTCCAAAGAGAGAACACAATCAGCTGCAAATAATCTAAACTTTGCTTCAGTGGCGTAGAAACTATTTTTTTAGTGGGGGGGTCACACTCAACTTGATTACGATGTTGGGTGGGCAAACCGGGGTTTGGGGCGAAGCCCCAGCCGCCGGAGGCTTTTTCACCGTAGGCGAGATTTTTTTCAAAAGGTGTCCTTGATAGGTGGCCTAAAACACGTTTTCAGGCGAATTTTAATTATGAATAAGGGTTACATTTTGAAGCTAATATTGCATTGAAGACTGATTACCTGACTAGAATCGGTCGACAGTCTGCTTGGGAGTGAAAACATCACACAAAATATAATGAATATTAATCTAAAATCAGATGGCTAGTCTAGTCTCGCAAATCTCGTCTCTTACTGAATTTTTCCCAAAAAATGTTAACATAAACCTTCCTTTTTGTTTGCAAGCCCGACTGTAATAAAAATCCTAAAAATCACCCAATAAGCTATAAGTTAGAAAATGACACCCATACCTGGTTTTGCCTGGTTTGACCCCCCCAGTGGGGGGGTCAAGCCAACAAGTGGGGGGGGGAGTTTCCCCCCATCCCCCCCATTCCTATGCTCCTGCTTTGCTTTCAACCCTACCCCTATATCATTGAAATAAATAAGAAATAATAATGGGCCCAGCACACTCCCTTGTGGCACTCCAGCTGCCATGTCACAATCATCTGCAAATAATCTAAACTTGCTTTCAACCCTACCCCTATACTAGGAAACGCTCAGTTGGACGCGTTGATAAGCGAGCACGTGCTATAGCTACACCCACATTGCACATTTTTTTCAAATTTTCAAATTTGCAACTTTCGCTGTCCACGGGGCCATGTTTCCAATATTTTTTATTATTGGCAAGGTATTTGGTTAAACCCGTGGGTAAACCTTTACTTATCCACCGCCATCTAGAGGACATTGACATCATTTCTTTGGGAAAACTATTTTAACTCTTTTGGTAACAAATAATACACTGCTTCCTCGATAGTATTTTGATTACTTTTAGGTGGCAGTGCATAGTGACCAGAATTCTCGTGCGACTTTTCGTTGCCATGGTAATGTTACTTATGTTAAAATGTAATTTCTATCTACACTACTTAAGGTCTTGACCAATTTAGCTGAAACTTTGTAAAATAGGAGAGAATGTTGTACTTATTGACCCTGCAAAATTTCATAACGATCGGAACATTTTTATTTTTTAATTTTATTTTTTATTACCAACGATCGGATTTTGTTCAAAAACTATACAGCAACTCGCATAGGTGGTATGTACATGTGTGCAAAATTTCAGGTCGATCAGAGAAACGGTGCGACCTGTACCGAACAGCAACAGAAAAAAAAACAAAAAAAAAACAGACATTCGAGCCATAAGAGTCAAGTGGAGACGCTCGCTCAATCATTGAAATAAATTAGAAATAATAATGGGCCCAGCACACTCTCTTGTGGCACTCCAGCTGTCATGTCACAATTTGTCGATACATCATTACAAACCGGTACTTTGACTTTTTGAACCCTGTCTCTTAAAAAGCAAGATGTCCAATCAACTACCCATTTATCTGAAACCAAACTATCAATTTTTAAATTAATTTATCATGACTCATGAGGCACCTTGTCAAATGCTTTTTCTAAATCTATAAAAATTGCATCTACCTCCCCACCTCTATCTAAAATATTTGCCAAATAATTACTCAAACCCAACAGCTGAGTCTCCCAAGAAAACCCTTTCCTGAATCCATGCTGTTCATTTATCAACATGCCTTTTGCCTCCAAAATGAACCTCAAATAATCTAGTACCAATCTTTCCATCATCTCACAACCTACCAATGTAAGTGACATGGGTCTATAATTTCCAAGTACTCTCTTGGCCCCCCCTCCTTTATGAACTGGCATGACTATGCAAGTCTTCTGGCAATACACCACCTCCCAAACATGTGGTGGATGTGGCTACCCGGCGGGTAGCAAATGTTCAATTTATCGTCATGGGTGTCTCATTGGCAGTTGCAAACTATTGGCAAAAGGGCACGTATGTTTTAGTGTACAATGACTCACGATTCGTGGGATTGTAGCAACATCAAGCGGAAAAGACCACTGATTGATTACGACATTCCTTACACCCACATATGTACGCAACCAAAATCAGATAGTAGGTGCTCAAGGTCAAACCTTATCTTTATCCCGATGCGTGTACCCTTACTCCCCGCGCACTACTTCTGTATCAGTTCAATTCATTCAAAGTGATCGTCTTCTTCTTGTTATCTCATCTTTCACACCAAATATCATCCAAGTTGTCACGTGATAAATATTGGACACTTGAATAGCACTGAAAATGCACAATACAAGTAGTAGATGACCAAAACATCTGCTGGAATCAAACTTCACAGGGTCAAAATTTCCTAGAAGAACGGACTTCAAAAAGACAGTAAACACTCGTTGCCACAATCACAGCTGCCAGCCACGAACGACAGGGGGGGGGGGGGGTATAATGACACGATGTATTGTCTGTTCCGTGAAAAAGATCGGGATCTGTGTTTGTAATGGGAAAATTCCACCTTGGACAAAGGAAAAACGTGTAATTTCGGGTAACAGGTAATACAAAATTGGAACCCCGTGGGTAACGGGCTGGTAACGGTTATCCGGGTACCCATTGACATCCCTAGTTTCCAATCACCCTTTCTATTCATTAAGTGCAATCCATATCGATCTAGATCATGTAAAGTAAATCTACCCCTTCCTTCAACAAAAGTTACTCCCAAATCATTGCAAAGCATTCCCAACCTATTATTCACGTTATCAATGTACATAGGTCCCACATATTCTGCTCTATCTAATACTGCACCCAATACGATTTCGGCATTCAAATACAGACTCCCTTTTAGCTTATAGCAAATCACAACCCTAGCCATTAAATCTGATGAAAATAAAGACTCGAATTGGACTGCTTTTTATTGGATGAGCGTAGCGAAGATTCCATTTCACTACACTGGAGAAAAAAATCCGGATTTTTATTTTTTATTTTTGTCTGTTTGTTAGCACGATTCCGGCAAAACCGATTCTCCAATTGCGATGAAATTTTGTGGAGGCCTTCAAAATCTCTGAACTTGGAACTGCCACGTTTTTGAGCGCAATCGAAAAATTATTTCTCATTAAAATTGCAATTTTACGATTTTTTTTTCGATTTTTAAAACATTACTTCGACTTATAACACCTACATGCATTATCCGATTGTAATGATTTTTTCACAGAACCTTAATTTTATGAATTAATATATTCGTGTGAAATTTGAGCGCAATCAAAAAGTTATTTCTTATGAAAATTGCAATTTTACGATTTATTTTTATTTTTAAATCATTTTTCGACAAATAACACCTACATGCTTTATCCAATTGTAATGATTTTTACACTTAACCTTTATTTTATGAATTAATATATTGGTGTTAAATTTGAGCGCGATCGAAAAATTATTTCTCAAGAAAATCGCAGTTTTACGCTTTTTTCGTTTTTAAAAAAAAAAGCTCATCCAACAACGCGCCTGAAAAAGCGTTTGCGAAGCTTCCTAGTAAATTAAGAAAAACACGTGCTCTCACAGCTAACTCTGCAACGAAATTCTCCTTTGTGAAAACCGCGGTAAGAAGCCTAGAACACAGTAACAGTACACCAACAGCAAACACAGTGGACAACGGTATAGCCATACTCTGAACACTCAGGCTTACCAGACCTCAAGTCTCAAGTGGGCGGCGTCCGTTCCCTGGATGGATGGGCGCACTCTGCTCAGCCTAATTGCCCCTTTGAGTGGACGTCCTTATAATTATTGAAAACTTGACTGTTCTTATACCTATGGGGAGAAAGGGGGAAAGCAATAGGTCCCACATGCAAAAACAGTGACAAGACTGAGTGGAATTCAATGATGTATTGACATGAAGGTTCAATTATAGTGAAATTAAATTAGCAAAGATTCTAAAAATTGGATCCAATTAGCAATTAACCCCCATAGTTCAAATGTCAATTTAGTACAAAAAAATAGCTCATTATAATAGACCATTCAGGATGGCAGTACTCAACACTCGTTTCTCGTTCGTCATCGGCCTACAACGTTGATGCGTCGATCGTTGCGTCGGCGAGGTTCGATCGTCTAGAGGCCTCGGACCCCTGGATAGGGAGGCGGGCGCAAACATCTCAACATCCTCTGGAGCGTTTCGGGCGTTGAGCACGGGAAGGTCAGATGGCACTTGAGAATCGAACGACGATCTTCTAGCTATTGCTCACGCCGGTTGCCCGAGTGGCAAGCTTCATCTCGAAGACGCAATCTTTATGCTTGACCGGGATATCTCGAAGGGACGGGTTGACCATGTTTCGTAGGTCGAAGGAATAACGAGGGTAAATGTTGATAGTGGCAAAGGAAAATACTTAGGTAGGGTTGCCTAGATGGCAACAAGTAGGTAGGAAGAATGTACCATGGAAGCACGTGGTCGTCGATAGCGCGAAGGCTGCGATGTGGTTCACCGCATGGCTGAGCGGGAACCTAACTTATCTTCAGCTCGCTTAATTTGTGTTTAACAAAGTGAATTAGTTTGATATATGATCACAAATGATCCCCCTATACGGGTGATCGTGATATACGCTATTCGGGTTTGTTGAAGAAAAACTAGTACTCGTTCCACTACCACTCAGCACACGCACTCTCTTCCAAGTCTCAGCCACCAGTGCCCGAGGAAGAAAAACTAGTACTCGTTCCACTACCACTTCACACACGCACTCTCTTCCAAGTCTCAGCCACTAGTGCCCGAGGAAGAAAAACTAGTACTCGTTCCACTACCACTCAGCACACGCACTCTCTTCCAAGTCTCAGCCACTAGTGCCCGAGGAAGAAAAACTAGTACTCGTTCGACTACCACTAAGCACACGCACTGTTTGGCCTACACGTATTTTCGAAAATGTTTGCTTTTTATTTTCATTTGTTCATACTAGGAGGCAGTGATGAGATTTCTGTCTTTTGACTTTTAAAACATAAATTTTTGATTGTTACTTCGGTCCATAGCATCTGTTCAATACGTGCCTTTCGTTTTGTGTGGAAAATATATCATTACTCACTTTACAACTTACATTATTCATTTCCTCTGGAATATTAACAACATTTATTGGTCCTCCGGAAAGCCGGATAATATCGTTTTATCCGGATTATTTGGTAATTGTTAACGCCCACGGGGAAAAAGTGTGAGTTAAAGTGAAGTTTGTGAAGCGGGTTTACGCCATTTTTCCTATGCTGCAATGGATCAACTCCTAGCAAGGAAACGTGTTCTCAAGTGTAATGTGACTCGTCTTGAAAACACCATCAACAACGTGCAGACCGGTGAGTTATCAATATCATCAATCAAAGTACATAAAGAACGAGTGCATCAACTTTCTACAGAAAGCGACAGCCTACTGCACGCCGTCAGTGCTGCGTCGGAAGATGATGCCGAATTCGAGCAGTATGAGACTGATATTAACGACGTTTTTGAAAGGTTGGTGGCCATTAGGATTAGATATTGGACCTAGGAACCGATCACGTCGGCGCTGTGACAACCACGTCCACCGAAGCTAGGCCTAGACCCAGTGAAGTAAGGTTACCTAAGCTTCAGCTGCCGACGTTTGATGGCAGCCTACAGTGTTGGCTATCATTCAGAGATCTCTTCGAGGCTGCAGTACACAACAACAGTAAATTGTCTGGAGCTGAGAAAACTGCAATCTTAAGTGTTCCCTACAAGGTGAGGCTGCTGCTTTACTCCAGTCTATTCCTGTGACCAGCGCTAATTACAGCGAAGCGTGGGAATTGTTGACGTCACGATACCAAAATACGCGGGAAATCGTAGACAGAGTTCTAATGCGTATGTTCTCCCAGTCTGTCCTACAACAGGAGTCAGCTGTTGCATTACGCAAGTTGTTAGACACAACTTTGGAATGTACCAGGTCCTTGGCAGTTCTTGGTCAACCTGTCGAACATTGGGACGCTGTGCTTGTGTTCACACCGCTGGTAAGATGGACAATGAATCTCGGCGCCAATCGGAGCTGCCACTCACAACTAAGCAGCCGACAACTTTCAAACAGTTAACTGACTTCATTGAGCACCGTGCTCGAGACACTCGCTGCTGCGGGTAGGCCCACCCTTAATCACAAGGGTCCTTCACCCAATAGTACAAAGTCAACTTACCCGAAGCAGACGACTTCACATCTCAGTGTGTCTCAGCAACAGGGGATTCCATCATGCGTCAAGTGCGCAGGAAGTCATTTCCTTCACAAGTGTCGTCACTTTCTTAACGACAACGTACACGACCGTCATTCATTTGTAAAGAGCAAATCATTATGTTTCAATTGTTTACGGGCAAAACATACTGCTAGAGACTGTACTTCCGGTAGTTGCCGCATGTGCCAAAAACTGCACCACACATTGCTGCATTTCAATGAAACAGTCTCAGGGGAACAACAAGATGAGGTCAAGTCTACGGAGTCTACTGCCGTCTCTTCCCATTTCTCAACGGAATCGATTTCGTCAATGGTGTTGCTTTCAACAGCCATAATCAATGTGCGGGATATACATGGTGTAAGCAGACCATTACGAGCGTTGTTAGATTCAGCATCTGAGGCTAGTTTTGTTACAGAAAACTGTGTTCAAAAGCTTGGATTGCGAGCACAGTCGACTCAGGTGTGTGTCTCAGGTTTGGCCTCCACTAGCGTAGGCAAGTGTCGTGGCGTCATACAATTGAATTTTACTTCAACATTCAATAATGAAGAGTCCTTTGCCGTCGAGGCTTTAGTTCTGCCCAAGGTTACAGGAACTCTTCCGAGAAATCAAGTCAATATTGAGGGAAATTGGTCACATCTTAATGGCTTAAGTTTGGCAGACCCATCATTCAACATTCCAGGAAGTATCGATGTTCTTCTCGGAGCAGATGTTTACCCATTGATTTTGCGCTCTGGTCGTTGTTCAGGAAACATTGGTTCACCCATAGCACTGGAAACAGCACTTGGATGGGTACTTTCGGGTCCCATTAATGCACCTGGTCCTAAGTCACCAATAACAACACTGCATGTTCAGTGTGACATGGACAATACTTTGCGTAGATTCTGGGAACTAGAAGAAATACCTACTGCAAACTTACTGACTCCAGAAGAGAAGCTGTGTGAAAAGCATTTTGAAAAGTCTCACCGGAGAGACGATTCTGGTAGATTTATAGTTGAACTTCCATTTCGGAAAGACAGCCCGAGGCTTGGGCTATCCCGCAATCAGGCGGTCCATCGACTCGCTTCCCTGGAGCGTCGGTTGAAATACCAACCTGATAAAAGGCAGCAATATGATGAGTTCATGTCTGAATACTTGTCACTGGGTCACATGGAGCTTGTTCCTCAAAGTCAACTAACCAAGCCCTTGAGTGAAGTGTATTACATTCCTCACCATCCAGTCATGAAGGAGAGCAGTACAACCACAAAGTTGAGGGTTGTATTTGACGCTTCAGCGAAGTCTTTTTTGGGTGCATCCTTGAATGACAAACTAATGGTTGGACCTAAGCTGCAAGACGATATCGTTCCTATACTGATTCGGTTCCGAAAATACATCGTTCCTCTAGTAGCCGATATCGCCAAAATGTATCGACAAATTCGGGTTGATCACTCACATGTCGATTATCAAAGAATAGTGTGGAGAACGAAGCCAGGTGAACCAATACAAGACTTCAGACTGTTAACAGTTACTTATGGTGAAGGTTGTTCTTCTTATCTTGCCACGAAATGCCTTCAACAACTGGCAAGGGATGAAGAAAGGTTATTTCCAAAGGCAGCACCTGTTGTGATAAGGGACTTCTACGTCGACGACTTGATGACGGGTGCTGATACCATTGACGAGGCTCGTCAGCTTCAGAATGAACTTATTCAATTAACGAACAAGGGTGGTTTCGAGCTCCGCAAATGGTTATCGAATACCCAAGAAGTTATCGAAGCAGTTCCGGAACCAATGCGAGAACTTAACATGCCTTTGATCATCGATGAAGATAAATCGGTAAAAACATTGGGACTTCAGTGGCATCCAGCAGCTGATCAGTTCTCATTTACTGTAAATCAACCCCCTAGCCAGAGTGTTATCACCAAACGCAAGTTACTATCTGACCTTGCCAAGGTGTTTGATTCCCTGGGATGGCTTTCACCAGTGACCATTAATGCCAAGCTATTGTTTCAATCATTGTGGAGATTAGACGTTGGATGGGACGATGAGCTTCCAGAAAACATTTACAATGCGTGGAGACAATATTGCGAAGATCTTCCCCTCATACAAGACATCAGATAATTAATCGATGCATTCAAGCACCCCAGCCAACAATGTCAGAACTGGTATGCTTCTGTGATGCCTCTGAAGCTGCATATGCTGCTGTAGTCTACCTGCGCACTATGTACTCAGATGGTACTGTCATGGTTCAACTAGTGGCTGGTAAAACAAAGGTGTCACCGATACGACAGGTCTCCATTCCTCGTTTGGAACTGTGTAGAGCATGCGAGTCATTGCAAATAGCAGAATGACACAACGCTACGCAAAGCTACGCAAAGCTACGCAACGCTACGCTACGCTACGCAACGCTACGCTACGCAACGCAACGCACGCTACGCAATGCTACGCCACGCAACGCAACGTTACGCAAAGCAACGCAATGTTACGCAACGCAACGCAACGCACTGCAACGAACTTCCAGCAGCACGAGTACGTCCGGCTCGTCCTTTTCTACATTGTGGTGTGGACTACGCCGGCCCGTTCCTTCTGCGGAATACGAAGGGTAGAAGCCGAATAAATTACAAGGGGTATGTCGCCCTTTTCATTTGCTTCTCCACGAAGGCTATCCACTTGCAGCTAGTAAGCGACCTTTCAACACCTGCTTTTATAGCAGCTGAAATACGATTTGTCTCTCGTCGTGGCAAGCCGTTCCCGAACCTGACTTGATGTCCCTCAAGGTTAACCAGCTCTCAAGGTGGAAGCTGCTCCAACAGACAGCTCAGCACTTCTGGTGTCGTTGGTCCTCGGAGTACCTTTCTCGACTTCAACAACGACCCAAGTGGTGGGCTACGCAAGCCAATATCCAGCCTGGAGTTATGGTGCTCATCAAAGACGAGAGGCTTCCTCCTCTTCAAAGGAAACTTGGCCGAGTCTTGAATACTCACCCTGGTTCTGACGGTTTGGTGAGGTCCGCCACTGTGAAGACATCGAGTGGAGTTTTGCAACGACCTATTGTTAAGCTATCCTGCTTACCCTACCCTTTGATGGGAATTAACTCCTTTACCTTTTGTTCTTTCTAACTTCATTGTTATTGTGTTATGTTAAATTGTATGTTTCAAGGTGGGCGGAATGTTTGGCCTACACGTATTTTCGAAAATGTTTGCTTTTTATTTTCATTTGTTCATACTAGGAGGCAGTGATGAGATTTCTGTCTTTTGACTTTTAAACATAAATTTTTGATTGTTACTTCGGTCCATGGCATCTGTTCAATACGTGCCTTTCGTTTTGTGTGGAAAATATATCATTAATCACTTTACAACTTACATTATTCATTTCCTCTGGAATATTAACAACACGCACTCTCTTCCAAGTCTCAGCCACCAGTGCCCGAGGAAGAAAAAACTAGTACTCGTTCCACTACCACTCAGCACACGCACTCTCTTCCAAGTCTCAGCCACCAGTGCCCGAGGAAGAAAAACTAGTACTCGTTCCACTACCACTCAGCACACGCACTCTCTTCCAAGTCTCAGCCACTAGTGCCCGAGGAAGAAAAACTAGTACTCGTTCCACTACCACTCAGCACACGCACTCTCTTCCAAGTCTCAGCCACCAGTGCCCGAGGAAGAAAAACTAGTACTCGTTCCACTACCACTCAGCACACGCACTCTCTTCCAAGTCTCAGCCACCAGTGCCCGAGGAAGAAAAACTAGTACTCGTTCCACTACCACTAAGCACACGCACTCTCTTCCAAGTCTCAGCCACCAGTGCCCGAGGAAGAAAAACCTTTACTCGTTCCACTACCACTCAGCACACGCACTCTCTTCCAAGTCTCAGCCACCAGTGCCCGAGGAAGAAAAACTAGTACTCGTTCCACTACCACTAAGCACACGCACTCTCTTCCAAGTCTCAGCCACCAGTGCCCGAGGAAGAAAAACTAGTACTCGTTCCACTACCACTCAGCACACGCACTCTCTTCCAAGTCTCAGCCACCAGTGCCCGAGCTGTTGCTTCGTCGTAGCTAGCGTGGCTCCGAGCGCGGGCTTTCAGCATAGTCCCGTTCCTTCTACCCTTGTGTAGGCGTCTGTGATTCGTGCTCATATTTGAAAAGTGGTAGGATTCGTCCCTCTCGATCAATCCTAGTCCGGTTCTTTCTTTCTTTCTCGACTAGGAATCTGCCTGCCTCTTTCGTTTTAAAAAACATCCAAAATTCTCCTATGGCTTCTACTCCATCGACGATTCCTTGCGAAGGCGGCCATCCGCCCTTGTGATTGGTCCATTCCCTGAGCAAGCCGTCTGCTTTCCGATCGATATTTGTGCATTCCATAGTTTCGGAACCTCTGACCTAGATTCGTTTTCAACTGCACGTATAGCCCGAACAATTATACACTGGCAACTTACATTGCCATATGCTTATGCCCTTGATAGGCCGCAAAACACTAGCCCATGGCCAATTATACATCACATTATGTATCACTTTATAGAACACTCATAATTATTAAGCGAGCGATGCGAGCGTTTCCATTTGACGCTGCCGGAAAAAATAGTCACTTTTTTTTTTCTTTTTTTGTTTGTTTATCTGTCTTGCCATAACGTTCGAACGGAGGCTCGGATCGAGTTGAAATTTTGACCATCCGCAAGCTTCGTTCTCGATTGAATGCCATTAGTTTTGTGGCAAAATCGTCCAAAAAGTTTAAAAGTTACATTAAAGTTAATCGAAAGTTTTTTTAAAAAACTAAACGGCGACAAAATCTGAGGTGGCCAAATCATTTAGAATGTCCGTCCGGTCACGAATATGTTAATTTTATTTTGATCCGATAAGAAGTGTAGATGGAAATTACATTATAACAAAGTACTGTTGCCATGGCAACGGAAAGTCGCGCAGCTTTTTAGTTTCATGATAGCGGTCGAACGGAGGTTCGGATCGAGTTGAAATTTGGACCATCCGCAAGCTTCGATCTGGATTGAATGCCATTAATTTTGTGGCAAAATCGTTCAAAAAGTTAAAAAGTTACATTAAAGTTAATCGAAAGTTTTTTTTTCAAACTAAACGGCGACAAAATCTGAGGTGGCCAAATCATTTAGAATGTCCGTCTGGTCATGAATATGTTAATTTTATTTTGATCCGATAAGTAATGTAGATGGAAATTACATTTTAACAAAAGTAATGATACCATGGCAACGAAAAGTCGCACAAAGCTGGAACTTTTTAGGCTCATGACAGCGGTTGCACAAAGATTCAGATCAGGTTGAAATTTAGACCATAAAAAAATTGTTTAGCACGTGCTCGCTTATCAACGCGTCCAACTGAGCGTTTTCCTAGTTATTAGTATAGCACAACGGCTATTTGATTGGCTGATGTCAGGATGTCAGGGCTGCAGAGGGCTGTCCCGCCACAAGCTTTAATTAACAGTTTCCGCATCTCATTTATAGACCCCTCAATACCCATTCTGGTTTTTATGTTATTTGTTCCAACATGCAGATAAAGAAGCCTTGTATTACCTTGCACTTCCTCAGTTTCATTTCATTTTCTTAGTTCTTCAATTCGTATGCCTGGATAAACCTTAACTGCTTATCCCCTACTCAAGACAGTAACCTTCAGCACCTCTTAGCATTGAATCAGCCAAACTACTACAACTAAACCTCTTTCACCATTCTTCATCCGTGAGCATCTGTGGCTTCTTTGGTCGACGTTATAAGTAGAGAATTGCCATATTCTAGAAGAGGTCGCACATATGTTATATATGTGATTTTTAGGGTATCCTCGTTTGCCCCCCATTGTACACCAGCAACTCTCTTCATCAATCTGTCGTCTCTTCCCTGATGCACACATCTGTTGTTTTTTAAATGATGCTTCAGCTGCGCCACTGACTTTGATGTGTGCGCGCGCATCATCCAGGCCGCAAGTTGAGAGGCGACTATAGTAGGCACCCCCGCCTCCAACCCCCTCCAGCCAAAGGAGTGCTCGGCAGACGTGCTTTATCTTACCGGGTTGTTCACTCATGGAACGACCTACCGCCCGCCCTCAAATACTGCCCAGTGAGTTCCCTTCCCTGTGCAAGGAGCACTTGTGGCAAAACCTATGGCATGTGCTGTGTTAGTTTTGTGCAATCAGCAAGGCTCTTCGCTGCACGAGATTTCTTTGGATTTTAAGCGTCGACGCCGTTTCTTGTTATTATTGAATGTGACAAGGATAAACAATAATAAATAAGATTAAAAACAATAAATATTATACACTAAAAAAGAATATTATAATTTATAAATAATGCAGGCTATGATTCAAGAGAAACGCAATAGAGTCAATCTTAAATAATGCGCAAAATATAATTAAAATTGCAGACTAGCCTAGGTACTTTATTCTAACAGAGGTAGTAGGCCATCATGCATATTAAAGGACGTAACCACTTTTCATTATGAACACGGCGACTACTACAACACAAACATTTTACTATTATGTTTATCAAATTTAACTCACAGATTTTGTCATTACCTACTCTACTTTAATGTTATTCTACTTTTATGTTTCAAATTGTTGTTCACTGTTTTTGCATCTACCACCACTTTTCACAATAACCTCTCTGTGAAAGCCCCCTCCTGCGAGCCACCTGGACCCCTATTCTCTAGTTTTCTCACTGGTCTTTCACGGCGTGATGTGAGTTCACTCACTGACGGCGGATTGCTATTCTCGACTCTCGATTTTTCGTGTTTTGTGAGTAAACTCACTCACTCACTCGAAGTCACTGTCACGTTTGAAAACCCTTGTGACTTCTCTCACAAAGCAATTGGTCCGTAATATATATTATAAAATAGCAAGCTTACACTTCTTTAATATTGGTTAGAATATAATTTTAAGTGGAATGTATCATCAACAACGTCATAGACAATAGACATAATACAATACTGAACTAGGAAAACGCTAAAGTCCCGCCGCGTTGATGGATGAGCTTTTTATAAAGTTTTTAGACTGCGTGGGATATCTTTACTTTTGCAAGTGCTTTGTTTTTCTGCCGACGCATTGTAGGTGATTGTTGTCAAGTTTCTATTGTTACTTGTCAATTTGTTATTATTTACCGTTAAAAACTTATATTAAAAGCTTTATTTCTATGGATTCTGGGTAACTTTGTCAACTTTTTCTTTCAAAAGGTACTTTATCACCATAACCTTAATGTCCATGTATAATATGAACGTTAAAGCCCCACCCGTTTGGTCAGAATTGGCCCAAATGGCACGAAAATATCGCATAAAAATAAAAAAAACTTATATTAATAGCTTTATTTCTATGAATTCCGGCTAACTTTTTCAACTTTTTCTTTCAAAAGGTACTACATCACCATAACCTTAATGTCCATGTATAATATGAACGTTTTAGCCCCACCCGTTTGGTCAGAATCGGCCCAAATGTCACGAAAATATCGCACTAAAAATCGAAAAAAATCGTAAAAGTACGATATTCATGAGAAATATTTCTTCGATTGTACCCAAAAACAATACACCTCTAAGTTCAGAGATTTCGAAGGTCCCCTCAAATTTTCATCAAGATCGGATATGCCGTTTGCCTGGTAGAGAGTTAACAAACAGACAGAAAAACAAACAAACAAAAAAAAAAAAAAAAAAAAAAAAACACCCGAGCTAAATTTTTTGGGGGTCAGTGAAATTGAAGTCTTCGCTTCGCTCATCCAATAAAGATGTCAAAATAATTTTTTTACAAGTTGTATTCCTTACGCAAGCCTACCCTAGGCACCCACCGTCGGGATGTAAACAAGCCCCTAACCACAAAATGCATTACATAATATTTTGTACTTAAGATTAAATTAAAATATACCCCATAATAACTGTAGAGTCAATACAGTATTTTAATTAAATATTTTTGCATGCAGGGTGTACACAGCTTAATATTTACTTCACTTTATTCATGTTATTTCGCCAGCTTAAGATGCGCTTGGGTAGCCTACGAGGGAGCAACTCAACTCAACTCGACTAGCAAGTGCATCACATCACAACTCCAACGCCATTCGCCTCTCCAACGAGGAACTCAAGGTGTGTACCTAACAAAGACTTTGGCATTTTCCTAGTTCATCTCTCATTGAAATACTTTAAAGTACTCCCATTGCATGCATACAAATAAGTTATGTACAAAACTTATCAATGACGTTACTGGTGGGGCTCTGCCCTGTTAACGATATATTGACAAATAAATAAATAAAAGTGGTAATTTATAATATGATCTTAATTGGCCTTGAAAGTCGCTAATAGTACGCAACAAATAGAATCCAAGGCCATAAATGTTCCCTGGTTGTTGAAGTACCTCTTTGTAATTACCATGTGAACTTTTGACTCTGTGAACCGTCAAACTCCTAATACAGTACATTCTATAAATGTGCTCCGAACTAGTCTTGTCGTTGTGGGTGACATTGTTTGCCAACCAGTAGTTCTTTTATTGCAGTCTGATTGCTTGTGGCATTAGTAGGTCTGCTTGCTGATTGATGGTGTGGCGTCGACAAGGTACATTCCTCAACAATTATGTTTTCCCACTGGAAATTCTAGCCTAGATATTTGAGCATCTTGATAATATATAATCATCATTTCTTTTTTAGAGTGGGCTCCAGTGTGAGGGTGCGGCACAAGCGGAAGGTCTGATGGAATGTCATACAGAGTCGTAGTGCAATAGCTGGAAGTGTTTCCTATCGCTGCAAGTGTGAGTCGTGGTGAGTCATCACTAGTGTATCTAATGAAATTTAGATTACCAACGGGAGGGGAAATAGAATTGTACGCATGGTAACATTCAAAACTAACACAAACCCAAACGTAACTAATTTGTCTACCTTATCTTGATATTCACCATAAAAACTATTGTTCTAAGCTAAGGCATATAAATAAGTTTCTGCTACCAGGGAGTAAAAGTAAATCAAAAGAAATAGCTAATAAGTCAGCTTGAAAACTCGATTTTTACTGTCTAGTTTATTGTCCTCAATAATTGTTGCCAACCTCGATGCTAGTGTTCGGGTGATCAATGATACATTTCCATAATGTGACAATATTCTCGCAACTCTTTTAATCTTCTTACGCCTACTTAAAATAAGTTGTTAGCAGTTTTAATGTCGACTATCTTTGGGGTAGTCGGAGAACTGGACTCCCTATAATTAAATCCAAGGCCGGAGAAGTGGCCCCCCTATAATTCAATCCAAGACCGGAGAAGTGGCCCCCCTATAATTAAATCCAAGGGCGGAGAAGTGGCCCCCCTACCCCGGAAAAGTTACTACCCCTATAATTAAATCCAAGGGCGGAGAAGTGGCCCCCCTAACCCGGAGGAAGGCCCCCCTATTAAATCCAAGGGCGGAGGTTCCGCTAGGCATTTTTTTTTTTAAACTTCTTATTCGGACTTAAGTCAGTTGTTGGCTTAGGAATTTGTAAACGGTGACTTTGGTGCCGTCTTTGCAACGAGGCACATAATAATTTCTAAGGTTATCCAAATCAACCTTGTTGATTTTGGTCGTCCCGTGAAAATATTAACCATTATTGACGCCGTACCTTTTCCATAAATCCGCTATGTTTTGTTTTGTAATTTGGACCAGCGGTTTAGCCACTCGAACACCGAAGTTAAGCAACTTTGGGCGTGGTCAGGGGGAGACGGGATACCGCTCTTCCCTGAAATGCACGTATACCGCTGGTTAGAGCAGATGGAGGGTTCGATAGCTAGTGTAACGGCTTCGTTCTCCTCGACGTCTGCTCGGCAGTCCGGGCTAGTGGAGAAACCCATGATTGTCAAGGTTACACTGTCCTTTCGTACTTTTCGACAGGAGTAGGCTACGTGCCGGTACATGGTTTCCCCTTCTCCTTCTTCTTCATCATGCATTGTTGTTGTTAATCATCAGTTGTTATACTGGTCACTAGGGTTGTGCGAACTTACGAATTTCGAACTCAGAACTCGAACTTAAGAGAAGTTCGGTTCGGGTTCGAAATTGAAAAATAGTGTTCAAGTTCAAAAATATCAAAATTCGGGAAATTCGAACTTCCCGCTCGATATCGTAACTACGCGAGTCGCCGGGATGCGCGCGCGCAGCAAGCTGTCGAAATTCGAAGTGCAGTGCAGCCAACCGAGTTTTAAACACATGAAATCCCATGAAAACTGAAAAGAACCATCATCACAGTAGGGCTAGGCCTGCGTTCAGAGGTCTGGGCCTAGGCTTATAACAACCTAGGCCTAGGCCTACTACGTGTGTACTGTGACGGCAAAAAGTAGGCCTTGGCCCTAGAGACTGCGTGCTTTCAAAATTATTACGATAAACAACAAAGGAGACTTTGATGCGGGAATAGGCTTAGGGCTAGGCCTACACGGCGTCGAAAACAATAATCCTTTATTGGTTTCGTTGGTTCTATATCACTAATATTTCCTATCAACTATCGAGAAGAAAGAATGCCGGTGAATATTCCATTAATGCACTTTTTACGTATTTTAAAATCGTAGTTGGCGTACTTTGACATATTTTATGTTTCTTCCTTCAATTTTCCATCTTTGCTTTGACAACGCTAAGCTTGAAGGTCAAACTCGCCCAGGGCACGCGTGGCGCGCTCCGTCGGCCATCGCTAGAACTAGAGTCGATAAAGTTAGGGAAACTTCTTTATCGGCTCTGCTGAAAACTAGTTCCATTCAAGGGCGCGGAATATTCAAATGTGCTGAAATAGCATTGGAGATGCCTAGACCGCAAATATTATAATGAGAGTGCAAATTTGGAGGCATAGGCCTATTCACAGGAACACGACAAAAAGGAAATTGAGAAGGAAAAGAAAAAGTCAAAGCAAACTTGAATTTTTTTTAGGTTCGGTTCGAGTTCGTTTCAGGTTGGAGTTCGGACTTTTTTGCAAGTTCGAAGTTCGAAGGGCAACCTACTTGAAAGTTCGAGTTCGGTTCAAAGTGAAAAAAAACAGGTTTGCACAACAATACTGGTCACTTTAAAATGGCAAAAAATGCTCAATGTGGCCAATTCATAAATAAATTAATACATAAATAAAGAAATAAAAAAGTCTTTTTAAAAGTCAAAATATGCTGATTACAAAGACGGGGTGTGATTTTGATTTTCTACCCATTTTTTCACACAGAAGGAATGATCATGCCCCAATCAAATTTGGCATGTGTGTCATGTACCTACATCCTCCTGATGATGACAGTTCTAAAGTTGTAAATATGAAACTAGTAGAACAGGTAGAGTGATTATTAAAATGAAATTATTGGACATACACTGTTCTTGTAAGAAATACTTTTTTTAATAGTGATATTTCGACACTAGTCGAGTGTCTTTTTCAAACTGAAGTTGAATAAAGGAACATTTGATATCGCATTTCATGATGACTGGGTGACACCTCGAAAACAACTCAACTCTGTTTGCTGTATAAGGTGCCGGAGTGTATTAGCGCACCACCGCGCCCTAACACGCACCTAGATGAACTGTTCATGTGGTTACAACGTACTTTCAATGCAATGATACTTTATAAAATCCACGTCTCCCTGATACTTTGTTCGGTTGTGGATACATAAATAAACTAGGAAACTTTGCAAACGCTTTTTCAGGCGTATTGTTGAGCGTAATTGTTTAAGGGGTTATTTTACTGAAAATGTATGAAAAACCAGCAATTTTGCATTATTATTGTTTTAATTGTTTTTTAAGTTTACTTTTTTATTTATTGACTACATAAATTTATTTAATGCTGATATAATGCTAAAAGCATTAAATGAATTTTTTTCTTATGCGTTGCATGCTATTTTGCATGGGAAAATGGCTTACCAGTACTGATATTAGGCCTAATCTAGGGCTGTATAGAGTGTTATTCATAACAATTTTAGCCAATTTTAAAGAATCCTAGATTAACAGGTTTAAATGACCCACTCAATTTTCGTAATAAAGACCATCTAGTAAACTTTCGGCATCATTTTGGCAAGTAGGCCACTTCTCCGGGGGGGGGGGGGGGGGGGCACTTCCCTTATAATTACAGGGGGGCCCTTCTCCGGGAATCTTATTGCTGGTTCTAGAGAGCTGTCACGTGTGTGTCCTAACCGGTGGCTACAGTACGAAGGCGACAGTGCTGCGATGCCTCGGCCGTGGCATTCTTATCTGAAACCAACTACGTATAGGCCTGTAGCCTACTGTATTAAAATGTTTGGAATTTTCAATAATTTTAGGAGATTTTGATGTGTTTTGGAAAATAAAAATGGTTCAGTGGAATATTTATTAAGCATTTCATATCTAGGGTACACACAACTACGTCACGCATCCAGGAGCATGCCGGCCGGGTATTTGCCCAACTGATGGACAAGCAACCATCGTTTCGCAAGTTGACGCCTGCTGAACGTCGCAACACTAATCACGCTCCAACTTTTATCCTATTCATTATTGGGGAAAAACTTAAGAGGAATAATATTTAGCAAATATATCATTCCTTCTAATAGCGATTACTTTGAATTTCTAGACAGCCGTTAACTTGTTATATCGATGTACGTATCAAAATAAAATTTAAGACTTACTTGTTACTTATGTAATTAAATTAAAACAAGTTCAATTGACAAAAACCTAGTGATCGGATTTCGACAAGACCTCTTTCAAAATATGCATGGAACTGTTTAGACAAGAAATAAATAAACTTTCTAGTTAGAAAGTGCACAGAACGAAAATTTACAGCATTAGGTAATATGCATGGTATGTATTTTCGTCTAAAATACGCTCTTTTGACGTGCAGATGAGCCGTGAAAAACTGCACGCTATGCTGTAAATTTTCGTTCAGTGCTTTTTCTATCTAGAAAGTTAGTTTATTTCTTGTCTAATTAGTTGGATGCAAATAAATAAATAAAATAATAAATAAATTGGATTTAGAGTCTACCCACTCAGTTATATAACTGATTTAAGTGATTTTCAGTGGGGGACAGTAAATCTTAGCAACCAATTTAGAGAGAATTCTTGTTGAAATCCGATCAGTAGTTTTTTGTCAATTGAAGTTGAGAAGACAAAGTTGTTGATGATTTTGTCATTTATAAGGCGTACATTGTTATAACAAACTAACGGTTCTGTAAAAAAGTTCCAAATAATCGCTATTAGAAGAAATGATATGTTTGCTAAATATTATTCCTCTTAGTTTTTCCAAATAGTGAACAGGTCAAAAGTTAGAGCGTGATATTTGTTGAGCCGTTCTGCAGGCGTCAACTGGCAAAATTAGGATGCTTGTCCATCAGTAAGATCCGTGGCCACTTGCCACTGAGTTGTGACGTCACGTGCGTGTTCTCTATATTGTGGTAACACACACCATACATTAATAGGGGTGTGGCAGTCCAAGATTCTTAATTTGAGCAGAGTATTAAAAAGAAAGCTGATTTTTTAACCGAGCGTTCCAAAAGCTCCTTAATAATTAAGTTATAAGTTATAAATAAATAATATCAGTGTTGTAATGAAAGAGGACTTGAAGCACTGCACTGCTGAATGGCCGTCAAAATATTGTTACATAGTTTTCTTTATTTACAAGTGCAGTGTATAGTCCAAATAATTCATTACATTATTAACCTCACCTACTCTAAAAGTTTCATTATTATATTTGGCAAATAAGGCTCGTCTGGAATAAATCAAGCATAAAATCAGCTCGGCTCAGAGCCGTGTCTAAAAATAAGTTTGGGGAATTGAGCACTCTCATACTCCTACACACTAACCATGTATGGATTTTAATGTTTTTGGACTCGCTCGAGAATACGATAGTTACAATTGCAGACTCATCTCTGAAAGTAACCAGTCGGCGCTCGACCTTGACTCAGCTGCCAACTGGTTAGGGTATCTGTCGAGAGCAGCAACTGGATGATGGATCTTCTGTGGTATTGTATGTTGTGTTTGTGTTCCAGTAGATCTTCCGTGGTATCGAGGAGACGCGAGTACTGTTGTTATCATGTCGGCGCTCGACCTTGACTCAGCTGCCAACTGGTTAGGGGCAGTGGCGGCTTGAAGAGTCGAATATGACCGGTGCCAGCCCAGATATTTTTCCGTACGACCCACCACCCCAGGTGCGTAGGGGGAACAAGCACGGGGGGTTTGGGGGGGGCTCCCCCCACAGGCGAAAATTTTGAAAATCACTTTTTTAGAGTGGTTTTGGTACGTTCTAAGAAAAATAAGGGGGTTGAATGCAATACCAAATTAATGTCTTTTTTGTACAGTAAAAACTAAAACTATAAAAAAAAGAATTGGAGTAGTGACGAGATAGACCATGTTGCAACTATTGAATATGCATATCATTTCGTTCGCGATCATGTCCAACAATAATGTGAAATTGTTGGTCATACTTTCATTACTTTCTGAAGTGGGGTGGGGAATTCCCTCATTCCTACGTGCCTGGCTGTAGGCTCCACCCAGCTGTGGCATAGGTCGCCCACATGGAATTTTGGCAGGTAGGTGTAACAATTACAACTTGCACTTTTCGTTGGGGGCAGCCCCCAACCATAGCGCTGCAGGCGAAAAAAATTTTTGAAAATCAGGTTTTAGAATGCTTTGGTGGGTTTTTTAGGAAATAAGTAGTGGAATGAATTCATACCAAAAAAATTATGTATTTGTGTGCAGTCACACTCAAATAACTAGAAAACCATTCAAAAAATATTACCTCCCGTTTTTTGTCGTTCTCCAAAGGCTTCAGATTCCCACATGAGTTAGAACGATTTTTTTTTGCTTTTTTGTGCACTGAGATAATATGACTTTACCCCGGCCTCACATTTTTTGCTTTGTTCGCAGCCTTTTTATTGTGACAGTCATGCAAAACTCGCGTTATTCCATGGATAGTATTCTTTTCCAAAACTACAAGATGAACAGTGCCAGTAAAATACACAATAAGCCACTTATTTCGCAGAAAATTGGCAACCATTAAAATGCTACAAGATTAATCATAAATCCACACATCAAATGAGGGCAAATTAGCACTTCTGCTTGCTCGGGGCCAGGGGGGCAACTGCCTCCTCCTTTTTCTATGTTTTTCTACGTAGAATTCGCTAGATTGTCATAAAATTTTCAGACTGTACTAAAATAACACCAATAAATCCAAAATTTAAAGTCCCGAAACGAAATTCCTGTAACTTTTTTTATTACTAATTATTAAGAAATTCAGCAGAATTAAATCCCATTAAAATTTTCTTATTCACGTACCAAAGTCACGTAGGTGTACGTATCACACAGACCAAGACAATATGACCCCAATGAACCAAAAAATATTAGTTCCAAAAATTAATTCCATCACATTCCTATTAATTCATTAATTCAATTTTATTAAAAATAATGACAATAATCTCAATTAATTGTGTAAAATTAACACAATGTGGTCGACCTTGTGAATCATTTTAAAGCTAGTTTTAAAGGGAATAAATGTCATGAAAAACTAATTAATTTCATTTTAGTTAATTATCCCACTTTTGACATATTGTATTGTTATGTCTACCTAAAACTCGTATCCGCCTCGTCATAAAAATTATACTACTTTACTGACATAATGCCATGAAATCCGAATTGTGTCATGTCCCTGAAACAAAATTCCTATAACTTACCAGTAATTGAAATAAATGTAAGTGAAGAATTACTTATAGCTCATCATTGTTTGTTTGTCACTCAGTAACACATACCAAAATGCCAACAGAATATCAAATACAGACCTGCGAGTATGATTTAAAACTAGGAAAACGCTTAAGTCCCCAGCCGCGTTGTTTTTTTTTTGGATGAGCGTATATGGTGCATTGAGCTGCCTGTGTTCGCGGATTTTTCTGTTGTTCTGCTGAAAAATTCATTACTTAGTCGAAGATTTTTTTTAATTAAAATTAATTAAATAAAAAATTAACTCAAATTTTTTTTAATTAAACCTGAAATTAAATAAAAAAATTTACTTAATTTTTTAATTATTCGTAAATTTTTTAAAAAAGAGAAAAAAATCGTAACATTGCAATTTTCTAGAAATATTATTCGTTGCGCTCAAATTTTACACGAATATATTAATTTCATGAATGAAGTTCTGTAAAAAAATCATTTACAATAGGATAAGCATGTAGGTTGTTCTAAGTCAAGATTGTTCTTAAAAAAAGAAAAAAAAAAACCCCGTAAAATTACGATTTTTCATGAAAATAATTTCGATAATGCTCAAATTTCACACGAATATCTAATTCATAAAAGTTAAGGTTCTGTGACAAAAGCATTACCCTCGGATAAATCATGTAGGTGTTATAAGTCGAAGAAATTTTTTAAAAAAAAATCGAAAAAATTCTTAATTGCGTTTTTTATGAGAAAATTTCCCGATTGCGCTCAAAACGTGGCAGTTCTAATTTCAGAGATTTCGAAGGCACTCCATAAAATTTCATCGCATCGAGTTATCGGTTAGCCGGAATCGTGTTAACAAACACACAAAAATACAAAAAAAAAAAAAGAAAAAACATTCCGGATTTTTTTCTCCAGTTGTAGTGAATGGAATTTCGCTTCACGCTCGCTACGCTCGCTACGCTCATCCAAAAATTATAGTCCCAAATCAGTTCATGCTACTTTCCCGTTAATTGAATAATGAATGAATAAAATTAATTGATATAATTCACCATGTGTTGTGTAAATTAACACCAGCCCCCTGGGAACCAGTTGCATCTTATTTTACAGAAAATAATTTGTGTGGAAATTCCAATTCACAGAAAAGTGCATACACTCAATTTTGTGGGACTATAATTTTTAAAATTATACATGCATTGTTTATATTTTGATACTTTTGTTGGCATTTTGTATGTGTTTAATTGGTGAACAACAACAATTATTGAGATATAAGTATTCTTCACCTGATTAATTTCTTAATTATTAATTAAATCAGTAAGTTTCAGGATTTGTTTCCGGGACATGACTATTTCGGATTATTGGCATCATGTCAGTAAAGTAGTATAGTTTTTATGACGATCGATCGAGTTTTAGGTATACATACTACATATGTCAAAAGTGGGATACTTATACTTAAACAAAAATTTTGTATTAATTCGGTGATTAATTAATTTAATTAATTAATTTTTTCATGACCTTTATCGCCTTAAAACTAGCTTTAAAATGATTCCAAGGTCGACCACATTGTTGTTAATTTTTACAAAAATTAATGTGGATTCTTGTCATTATTTTTAATTAATTGATTAATTGAATTAATAGGAAAGTGATTGGAATTAATTTTTGAACTAATTGTGTTCTTGTGTCATATTGTTCTAGAAGGTGGGTGATACACTAGGACTTTGGTACGTGGAATAAGAAACCTTTTAATTGGATTTAATTAATTTACTTAATCACAAAGTCAGAATTTCGTTTCGGGACTTAATTTGGATTTATTGGCGTATTTTATTATAGTCTGAAAATTTGATGACAATCTAAGCGAATTCTACGTATAAATAATTATTATATACCAAAAAGTGCTATAATTGCAATACATTGTAATAATATCTAAATATGAATTAAACTAATTGTCTTTATGGGTAAAATTTGTATGACATTTTTGTAGAGCATTAAACACCGATAAACAAAACCTAGTTTTCATCCAAATCTGATGATTACTTCTTGAGTTACAGCAATTTTAAGATGATTTTTGGCGGCATCTTTGTGGGAGCCATGACAGGTGACTTATTTGCTACCATGGCGTGTCCCCTGAGAAATAACATTCTTAAATATGTCATTTTACCTGCCTCCTAAATTTTTGGTGCTGGTTTCCCGGATTTGAAATGTTCCAATAGTTTTTAGCAGCTTGTTCCACGGACTATGGTTCACGAGCTATTCTGGCCACACCCCCCACACCCCCCTTGGCAGGTACCGTTGCCCTGGCATACCCTCTCTCTCTCTCTCTGTCAGGGTAATAGGTCAGCGCCACTGGGTTAGGGTATCTGTCGAGAGCAGCAACTGGATGATGGATCTTCCGTGGTATCGAGGAGACGCGAGTACTGTTGTTATCATGGAAACATCTGTGGCCATCATAGAAGCCGACTGATAATTGGGAGTACCGAAGAGAATGACTGTGTCTTGCCATGTAAAATAAAAATAACGGCTGCACAATGTGTTGCTTAAGTGATTGACCGCACTTCCCATTCAATGAAGGATGTAGTTCATAAAATATAGGTTGCCTTCTTTAGAAGTACAGTGAAACGCTCTATGCATCGTTTTTCAGGGGGTACTTGAAAAAACTATGGATCCCGGAAAACTATGGATCAAATAGAGAAATAACAATAAAGCTTATTATGGAGTGTATAAAAACACTATAGATGCAGGAAAATAGTAGTTTTTGAGAACTATGGATAAGAAGAAGAAGTGTACCATAGTTTTATTTATCAGAAGAAGAAAAAAATAGGGGTGTGCAAAGAGTGATTTTAAGGTTCAAATCTAAAATTGAATAGTTGATTAAAAAATTAAGTACAAACATTGAATATTTTTTTAAACAAATATTTTAATAATAATAATTACTGTATTATAAGTTAAAATGTTATCAACATCCAGACAACTGTGACTAAACCTCAATTGTTCTGCGCTCTGGTGGAAAATTAGCATTGTTGGGTAGGAACGGAACTAAACAGCTCCAGTTCCTAGGAACTTGTTTCTATTTTCCAGACAGGAACTAAGGAGTGCCGTAGTTCCAATTTCCCAGGAACTGTAATTAGTTCGTTTTATGTAACTTGCCTGTACAAATTTAAGGGATGAAAGAGCCAAATCAACATAGGTAGTTCACTTACAAGATGAAGGGATTGTAAAATTAATACTCAGTTTCCTGGAAATCTAAAATTTGGCTCTCACGTACTATGGGGCAGATGCTCTTTCTGTCATTTTTGCATTTATATTTTATGTTACATGTTCAAATGTTGTACAAATAAATGCAAATATTAATAAAATAATAATAATAAAAAAATTGTTCTAGTATTTAATTCTTGTCAACCCCCCATTGTCACCCCCCAAATCCCCATTCCTACACTCGGTAGTCAACCCCATCCCCCGTGGGTTTCTCACCATCATTATTTGCATTTCCAGCTAAACATAATTCTTTTCAATTCAATCATCCTTGAGTTTTGAATGATCTTAGGGTTGCGTCGTGTCGATGATGATGCACTGCTCCACGTTCCGCAACCAGCATGGGTGGTGAACACGACACAACGCAACAACGCAAAGATCATTCAAAATTGATCCAGATGTTGTGAAAGTCTACAAACTCATCCATTTTATTCCTCCAAATCTCAACCATATTTTATGCATTTGTTGTAAGTACTTGGTTTTAAGTAGGAATTTGGATACTTATCATGACCCTCTCGAGAAGATTTAAAGAAAAATGGTTATTGAAAAAAGGAACTTTTAAGGAAAGGAACTTAGGAATGCCCTAGTTCCTTCTATTTTAGAAGAACTTGGATCTGGAAAGAGTTCCTTTGTCTTATGATGAGGAACGAACTTGTAACTGGAACTTGGTCCATTTTTAAAGGAACTTACGCAACACTGAAAATTAGTTTGACCATTTCTTAATATTATACAATCTGTTGTCTAAAACGATGCTGGCAAGGCCTCTGCTGAGTCATAAAATCCAAATGATTTTTATAGTCTTCGATAGAGCCGGGCTTTCAGGCTGACTTTTGGGCAGGGCTGCCATGTAAAAAAAATTGCATCTCTATAGTGTGTACGTTACAAAAATGGACAAACCACTGCACAGATTGCGCTAAATTTTAAACAGACATCCGGGACCAGTTTGTCATTCTTGTAATGCAGCTCTACCTTAGTTTTAATTTCATTTTCAACAATCAGTTTTCTTTATATTTTCCCGCTGCTACGAGTTCTCGGCAAGTTACACTTGTATGCAACTTCGCATGCTCGGCACTCCAGACCTTGTGATCTGCAAGCTTTGCTAAGCGCTGCGTGCGTGGGACTGACTGCCTTGCATCGACGACAGTCTAGGTTCGAGTTTCTTACAAGCAAGTTCAAAATGTAATCGTGCCAGTTTTCTATAATCAATATTTCCTAAATATAAGTAATATATGTTTTTAGTTCAGATCATATAAAGGGTCTTCAAGAAGAATAACAACCTCCCTTCGTTCCCAGGGGCACGACCTGCTTTGCCCCCAAAACTAGCTCTCTTTAAATGAGCAAACCAGACTTCATTTCACTTACCCCTAAAAAAATTTAGCTCTAATGTTTTTTGTTTGTTTGTTTTTCTGTCTGTTTATTCGCGCTCCATCAGGCAAACGGCATATGCGATCTTGATGAAAATTGGAGGGACCTTCGAATCTTGACTTAATCTGCCACTTTTGGCTATAATCTAAGAAATATTCTCATGAATATCGTACTTTACGATTTTTTCCCGATTTCTAATGCGATATTTCGTGATAGTTTGGGGCCGTTCTGACCCAAAACGGGTGGGCTACAAAATTCATATATTACATGGACATTAAGGTAATGGTGATTTATTGCTTTCTGAAGAAAGAATTGAAAAAGTTACCCAGAATGTATAGAAATAAATCTTTTAATATAATTTTTTTTTTGTTTTTGTGCGATATTTTTTCGTGCCATTTGGGCCAATTCTGACCAAACGGGTGGGGCTACAATGTTCATATTATACATGGACATTAAGGTTATGGTGATGTATTGCCTTCTGAAAGAAAAAATTGAAACTTAGCCAGAATCCATAGAATAAAGGTTTTAATATGAATTTTTTTAGGTATATAATAACAATTAACAAAGTAACATAGAACTTGACACAATCACCTTATAATGCATCTAAAAAAGACACTGCAAAGTAAAAGATCCCACGCAAACTAAAAACTTACAAAAAAGCTCATCCATCAACGCGACTAAAAAAAGCGTTCGCGAAGCGGCCAATTTGGATGAGCGAAGCGAAGACTTCAATTTCACTGATGCCCCAAAAAATTTAGCTTGGGTGCTTTTTTCTTTCTTGTCTCGTTTGTTCGCTCTCTACCGGGCAAACGGCATAATATGCGATCTTGATGAAAATTGGAATGGACCTTCGAAATCTTTTGAACTTAGACTTGCCAGTTTTGTTTGGGTACAATTCGAAGAATTATTTTTTTCTAAATAATTGTACTGTTTAACGATTTTTTTTCGATTTTTAGTGAGATATTTCGTACATTTGGGCCGATTCTGACAAACGGGTGGGCACAACGTACGACTTCAATTCCTACTGATTCCCTAAAAAATTTTAGCTCTAATGTTTTTTTTGTTTTTTTTTTTTGTCTGTTGTGTGTGTGCTCTCTACACGGGCAAACTGGCATATGCGAACTTGCCTGCAAAATTCTGTGAGGACCTTCCGAAATCTCTGAACTTAGCCTGGACCACACTAAATTAACTTTGGTACAATCGAAAAATATTTCTTCATGTATATATCGTTACTTTTAACGATTTTTTCAGATTTTTTAGCGCAATATTTTTTCGTGACATTTGAAGCCGATTCTGAATGAAACGGTGGGGCTACAACGTTCATTGTATGAGCGAATAACGCAGAAGGAGCGAAGCGAAGATTCCATTTCACTACACTGGAGAAAAATCCGGAATTGTTTTCTTTTTCTCTCTTTTTTTCTGTTTGAATTTTTGTGTGTTAAATGGTTTTACCAACGATTCCTCTCACACACCACATACTCCAATTGCAAAGAATTTTCTGTAGGCCTTCGCACATTTCTTCTGAACTGAGAACTGCCACGTTTTGAGCGCAATTGGAAAATTATTTCTCATGAAAATCGCATTTACGATGTTTTTTATTTTTTAAATTTCTTCGACTTATAACAAAAAACGCCTACATGCTTTATCCGATTTTGAATGATTTTTCGCAGAACCTTAATTTTTACAGAATTAAGATATTCGTGGTGAATTTGAGCGCATCGAAAATTTAATTTCCTCATGAAAATCGGAACGTTTTTTTTTTAAACAATTCTTTGACGAATAACAACACACCTACATGCTTTATCCTATTGCAATGATTTTTTCACAGAACCTTGATTTTATCAATAAATATATTCGCGTTAAATTTCAGCGCAATCAAATAATTATTTCTTATGAAAATAACAATTTTACGTTTTTTTTTAAAATTACGATTATGTATTAAAAAAAATTAAGTTAAATTTTTATTTTATTTTATTTTATTTAAAAAAATCTGCGAGTAAGTAATGATTTTTTTACCGAACTACAGAAAATCCGCATAACACATGGCAGCTCAATGCACCAATTACGCTCATCCAACAACGCGCCTGAAAAAGCGTTTTGCGAAGCTTCCTAGTATTTTACATGGGCATTAAGGTTATGGTGATTTAGTACCTTTTGAAAGAAAAAGTTGGAGAAGCTAGCTAGAATCCAAATAAATGTTTAAATATAAGTTTTTTGGGGTATATAATAACATACAAGTAATAATAGCAACTTGACAACAATCACCTATAATGCGTTCAAAAAGCACTTGCAAAAGTAAAGAGATCCCACGCAAACCAAAAACTTACAAAACAAGCTCATCCATCAACGCGACTAAAAAAAGCGTTCGCGGAGCGGCCTAGCACTAAGTAAACTTTCATCACAGGCCCAGCTTTGAGTCCTTTCTAACAAACAGAATGCAATCTGTAAAAATTCCGCATCCCACTCAAGTTCAGCCTAGTCTGGTTACTAATGGGGTCCCCCGATTAGTCCACGGGCCAGCCAATCCACCCTCCCACCCCCCAACCCCCGGGGCGGAAGGTTTGAAAGTGGATTCGAGAAGCTATTTATATTACATTTTGATTTTCACTTGTTAGCCATCATGACTTTGGTGGGTGTACCCACCAGGGGTGACCAACATTTTTGTCCCAAAACTAAAAATATTTATTTAGAGCCAACTATACTCAAATGGTCTGGTTTTTCATCATAATATAATTTCAATTAAATATTGCGAATTTTAGAAACAAACTTAAGCGAGATATCATTACTATATCCGGAGATAGCACCCTATGCTGTTTTGGAGAACATGAACAGTTTTGTTTTCAATATGGGCATGTGACTGTTCTAATGAAAGGTCTTGATGACTAGATAAAAATATGTAACTTTATGTCAAAACACCTCGCTGTGGGAAGTCGCATGTCGTGATCTCAAAATATGGTCACACCGTTTGATTTTTTGTTTATATTTAGTTTGAATAAATATCAACTAGATCTTCAATCCAATGAATACATATACTCAAAAGGCAGTAATATTCAACACGTGTAGATTAGAATAGTTCGTAAATTTGGATGCGTGAAGCAAAGACTTCGATTTCACTGACCCCTCAAAAAATTTAGCTCCAATGTTTGTTTTTTTTCTCTCTCTCTGTTTGTTCGCGCTCTACCGGGCAAACGGCATATGCGATCTTGATGAAAATTGGTGGGGACCCTTCGAAATCTCTACTTAGACTTGCACGTTTTTGGGTACAATCGAAGAATATTTCTCATGACTATCGTACTTTTACGATTTTTTTCGCTTTTTAATTTAACATTTGGGCCGATTCTGATCAAACGAGTGGGACAACAACGTTCATATTAAACATGGGCATTAAGGTTATGGTGATGTAGTACCTTTTAAAAGACAAAGCTGGAAAAGTTAGCCAGAATCCATAGAAATAAAGGTTTTAATCTTTAGGTATATAATAACAATTAACAATAGACAACAAGAGACTTGACAACCTACAATGCGTTCAAAAAGCATGCACTTGCAAAAGTAAAGAGATCCCATGCAAACTAAAAACTTACAAAAAAGCTCATCCATCAACGCGACTAAATAAAGCATTCGCGAAGCGGCCTAGTAATAATAATAATAATAATAATTAAACGAGGGAGCGCAGCGACTGAGTGACTCCATTCAACTCAAACGGCGCTTATTCTGTGAGTCTGTGTGTCTACATCGAAAATCAGCCGAATCGCTGAGCAGATTGCACTGAAATTTTAAACAGACACCCGGTACGAGTTTACTGAGAACTGCTAACAAAATCAGCTAGATCTATTGCCATTTAAACCTACAAGAAGTAATAAATTGAAAAATAGGCTGCCAAAGTGTAGGAATTATTTTAACGACAATGATTTTGATTTTGAAAAAAATATTTTCTGTTTGTTATTTGCCTGGCCGTGAAATGCAGTGCCCAAGGTTTATCGAATCTTGCACGTTCAAGGTACCCACAAATTCCGCTCGGAGATTGAGTAAACCTTGCAATATTTACACGTATTTCGTACTGGTTTTGTTTTCCATAGTATTGTCACAGATGAACACTGCGTTATATGGCCTTCAAACAGGTTTCAATAATTTTTTAATCCAAGCTCTATAGAAATTAAAATCTTTCCCGCCAGGGATTGAACCTAGGTCCTCCACATTTTGGGTATTAAGGGGCCTTAGCAATGCCCAGAAAACCCCCCGTGTTTGGTCGGATTGAGGAGTATGAACCCGGGAAAATTTTTTGCATTTAAGTTTTGAACTAAGGTTTAATTAATCGGTTTTTTGGAAAGGGAAAGTAAGCCCCCTCCCCGAGTTAGAAAATGCCTTATTTTGGGGGAAGAAAGGGAATTTTACCGGGGTTCAACATGGTTACCTCTCTAAAGGACTTTGCTTTTAAAAGAATAAAGTATTGTAGCATAAAAAAGGTAAATCCCCAAAATTTTTATGAAAAATTAAAAACCCCGTTTTGCAAACAAAAATAATTTTTTGTTGGTTAAGAAGAATAAATTTCCAAAATTTTAATTAAAGGAACCGGGGTTGTGTTCGCTAGTGGGGGACGGTAGACATCTGTGGAACAGTGGGCGAAAACCCTAGATAAATTGAACTTTTTTGAATTTGTAGCTTTGCTCTGCAAATGGGTAAAGGGTTGGAAATGGTCATGAAAATCTCGCTAGAAAGGGATTTAAGTCATTTTTTGGGGTAGTTTCACCCTTTTATGGTTTTTAAATTTATTATTATTTTTTTGAAAGAAGTTATTTTATTAAATATAATATTTTTTTGAAAAAATTGGCGCGTTATCTGGGGTTTTTTGCTGCGATGGTTATTGTATTTTTGTTTTTGGGGAATGGTTTAATTGTGGTCTAAGCATTGTGACGACTAATAGATGACGCGCTCCTTTCGGGGAAAACAAGTGGGGGACATAGTGCTGATTTTTGGTTTCGACACTGCAATGATGCAAATTAAATTTTGGGACTTTGAATCAGTGGGACTGGGAGGCGAAGCCCCGGTGAGGGGGGATTACAATCTGACCACCGAACGAACAAGTGTTTTCGAGAGCAATACAAGGGTTGTTGACAAGAATGTTGAAAAGAAGGAAATTATAAGCAGTGCATTGGAAACATCGGTACGAATGGATTAGCCGTAAGAGGCAAGAAGTCAGAAAAGGGTTTTAGAACATCGCACCCCCACGTCCGAGACGAGTCACGGCGTCCGGGCCCAAAACCGAGAGGGGGGGACAAAAAGAAAGACATGGTTTCATTACTATAGGTCAAGTCACTCATAATGGGGTTCGAACTCCTTAAAATAGGTGAAATGCATAAGCTTAATTAAAAGGCAAATTAGGATGATTGGGGTTAAATAAAAGTGCCCCTTCTTTTTTTGAGTTGTGTCCTTTTTTTGTATATCCTTTAATCCTAAAAAACCACCTCTTTAAATACCTACGTTCGGCCCCTGTTGGGAGTTTAGTCTTTTAACAAACAACACTACGTTCCCCCCAAAAACAATAGTTACTTTGGTAAATAACATTATACCAGGGCTAACAACCTTAAAACTTGACATGGTGGTGGCGCCTTGGTTTTTGTATATATAGTGCATTTAATAAAAGGGTATAAAAGGGGTTTTTCGATGGGTTTTTGACGTGTTTTTAGAGTGGGTTAAAATTTGACTGGGGTGGCGCCTGTTTGTATATGAAAGGCATTTAATCAAGGTATAAAAGGTTTCGAGGGTTTTTTGACTGTGTTTAGAGTGGGTTTCAACTTGACAGGGTGGGGGGTTTCAACGAAGGGGTTTTCCCTTTAAAATAATTAGTTTTTTTTAGAGCTTATTGACAGCAATAGGATAGAAGGGATCTTAGGGGAGAAGATAAATTTCTGTGCCACTTTTTACATCGAGGGTTACACAAGGAGGGGATGCCAGGATGGATGCTTTAGGTTAAGCATTACTGTCGTTTTTAAATCAGAGAGTCCAGCAAAAAGGGAAAAGGGTAGGGGCTAGTTTCGACAAGATTTGGCTGTGTGATGAGATTGATAGGAGGGAGCAGCTGAGGTAAGACTCGTTGTGTGCTTAGAGGGTATTTTTCCCTGATTAAAAAGTGCATTTGACAATAGAAATTTTTAAAAAACTGCGGAGGAATTGGTTGGAACCCGCGCGGGGCCGAGAGGGGGATCGTAAAAAAAGGGGAAGGGAGGCGGGGGGTTCGTGTGTTGCCCGTTTTGGGGATTAGCCGGGGAAAGGGGGAAAAGGAGGGGTGTTATCACCAAAAAGGGGATTAGGGGACATGGTAAAGTCTTGTAAAGGGGAGGTCAGTCCCTTAGAAGGAAAAATGGGAAAAATACAGACAGCGGGGGTGGTGCAGCAAAAAATTTTGTTCCGGGCCAACAGGGTGGAGTCAGATCAGCGGAGTGGTTTGAAAAATAAACAACAATTTGTACCCAATTTGTTATAAAGCCGAATCGCGGGGGAAAACCCCCGTGTTTTTATTGTAGAGAGTTGGGTATTTAAAAGAGACTGTGTCAAATGAAATCTCTTTAGGCCATCGAGAAGGAGGTACCTGTTGTTTTTTCATCGGAACAAGGGTATTTTGTTTTAAACGCGTCTCCCCCC